>JAKOGI010003325.1:0-57808 GCA_029747015.1 Carnegiea gigantea | reverse complement strand
TCAATGAAACATTTGTTCCGCAAGAATCCAATGGGTGCGATCATACCAGCACTAATGCACCGGATCCCATCAGAACTTCGCAGTTAAGCATGCTTGAGCCAGAGTAGTACTGGGATGGGTGACCTCCTGGGAAGTCCTCGTGTTGCACCCCTTTTTTGTTGTTTTTTTCTTCCTTAAAAAGCACCGATCGTTCTCGTTTCATTTGCCGTGGCCGTCCGATGAGAACTGACCAGGACGAGGAAAAAGCATCCAAATCAGGCCTTCCGCCCTTGTTCGCTCGAAATTACGAAAATTCCCCTACGGATGCCTCCTGGCCGTGAAAACCACATTTGAGGCCCTTTTTTACTGCAACACACGGATGAAACCTCATGCTTGCACGGGGCGATGAAGGTGGTCGAGCTACCGTCCGTAACGCACGCTTAGCTCGCCTCTTCCGAGCTGTCAGTTACGAACTTGCGACCTCTTTGGAGTTGGCGTGCTGTATGCGCGACTCTGCGGCCGCGTACCCTCGATGAAACATTTGTTCCGCAAGAATCCAATGGGTGCGATCATACCAGCACTAATGCACCGGATCCCATCAGAACTCCGCAGTTAAGCGTGCTTGAGCGAGAGTAGTACTAGGATGGGTGACCTCCTGGGAAGTCCTCGTGTTGCACCCCATTTTCGTCGTTTTTTCTTTATAAAAAGCACCGATCTTTCTCGTTTCATTTGCTGTTGCCTTCGGATGAGAACTGACCAGGACGAGGAACAGGAATCCAAATCAGGCCCTCCGCCCATGTTCACTCGAAAGGACCGAAATTCCCCTACGGACGCCTCCTGGTCTTGAAAACCACATCAGAGGCCCTTTTTCACTGCAACACACGGACGAAACCCCATGAATGCACGGTGCGGTGAATGTGGTCAAGCTATCGTCCGTAACGCACACTTAACTTGCCTCTTCCGAGCTGTCAGTTACGAACTTGCGACCTCTTTGGAGCTGGCGTGCTGTATGCGCGACTCTGCGGCCGCGCCCCCTCAATGAAACATTTGTTCCGCAAGAATCCAATGGGTGCGATCATACCAGCACTAAAGCACCGGATCCCATCAGAACTCCGCAGTTAAGCGTGCTTGGGCGAGAGTAGTACTAGGATGGGTGACTTCCTGGGAAGTCCTCGTGTTGCACCCCTTTTTTGTTGTTTTTTTCTTCCTTAAAAAGCACCGATCTCTCTCGTTTCATTTGCTGTGGCCGTCGGAGGAGAACTGACCAGGACGAGGAAAAAGAATCCAAATCAAGCATTCCGCCCATGTTCACTCGAAATTACCTAAATTCCCCTACGGACGCCTCCTGTCCCTGAAAACCACATTAGAGGCCCTTTTTTACTGCAGCACACGGATGAAACCTCATGCTTGCACGGGGCGTGGGAGGTGGTCGAGCTACCGTCCGTAACGCACGCTTTGCTCGCCTGTTCCGAGCTGTCAGTTACGAACTTGCGACCTCTTTGGAGCTGGGGTGCTGTATGCGCGACTCTGCGGCCGCGTACCCTCAATGAAACATTTGTTCCGCAAGAATCCAATGGGTGCGAGCATACCAGCACTAATGCACCGGATCCCATCAGAACTCCGCAGTTAAGCGTGCTTGGGCGAGAGTAGTACTAGGATGGATGACCTCCTGGGAAGTCCTCGTGTTGCACCCCTTTTTCGTTGCTTTTTACTTTCTTAAAAGCACCGATCCTTCTCGTTTCATTTGCTGTGGCCGTCTGATGAGAACTGACCAGGATGAGGAAAAAGCATCCAAGTCCGACCTTCCGCCCTTGTTCACTCGAAATTTCCGAAATTCCTCAACGGACGCCTCCTGACCCTGAAAACCACAACAGAGGCCCCATTTTAATGCAACACCCGGACGAAAGCCCATGCGTGCACGGGGCGATGAAGGGGTCGAGCGACCGTCCGTGACGCACTCTTAGCTCGCCGCTTCCGAGCTGTAAGTTACGAACTTGCGACCTCTTTAGATTTGGCGCGCTGTATGCGCGACTCGGCAGCCGCGTATGCTCTATAAAAGATTTGTTCCGCAAAAATACAATGGGTGCGGTCAAACTAGCACCAATGCACTGGATCCCATCAGAACTCCGCAGTCAAGCGTGCTTGGGCGAGTGTAGTACTAGGATGGGTGTCCTCCTAGGAAGTCCTCGTGTTGCGACCCTTGTTCTTTTTTTTTCTTTTTTAAATGCACCGATCCTTCTCCTTTCATTTGCTGTGGGTGTTGGATGAGACCTGACCAGGATGAGGAAAAAACCATCCAAATTAGGCCTTTCGGGCATTTTCAGTCGAAATGACCAAAATTCCCCTACTGACGACTGTTGGCCCTGAAAACCACTTCAGAGGCCCTTTTTTAAAGCAACATAAGGACGAAACCCCACGCTGGCAAGGGGCGATGAAGGTGGTCGAGCTACCATCCGTAACGCACGCTTAGCTCGCCGCTTCCGAGCTGTCAGTTACGAACTTGCGACCTCTTTGGAGCTGGTGTGCTGCATGCGCAACTCTGTGGCTGCGTTCCCTCAATGAAACATTTGTTCCGCAAGAATCCAATGGGTGCGATCGTACCAGCACTAATGAACCGGATCCCTTCTGAACTCTGCAGTTAAACGTGCTTGGGCGAGAGTAGTACTAGGATGGGGGACCTCCTGGGAAGTCCTCGTGTTGCACCCCTTTTTTGTTGTTTTTTTCCCTTAAAAAGCATCGATCATTCTCGTTTCATTTGTTGTCGCCGTCGGATGAGAACTGACCAGGACGAGGAAAAAGCATCCAAATCAGGCTTTCCGCCCATGTTCGCTCGAAATTACCAAAATTCCCCTACGGATGCCTCCTGGCCCTGAAAACCACATCAGAGGCCCTTTTTTACTGCAACACACGGATGAAACCCCATGCTTGCACGGGGCGATGAAAGTGGTCGAGCTACCGTCCGTAACGCACACTTAGCTCGCCTCTTCCGAGCTGTCAGTTACGAACTTGCGACCTCTTTGGAGCTGGCGTGCTGTATGCGCGACTCTGCGGCCGCGTACCCTCAGTGAAACTTTTGTTCACACGCCCGAATCAAGGGTGCGATCATACCAGCACTAATGCACCGGATCCCATCAGAATCCGCAGTTAAGGTGCGTGGCTTGTGCGAGAGAGTCTAGATGGATGACCTCCTGGAGTTCCTCGTGTTGCACCCCTTTTTTTCGTTACGTTACTTTCTAAAAGCACCGATCTTTCTCGTTTCATTTGCTGTGGCCTTCCTGATCAACTGACCAGACGAGGATAAGCATCCAGTCCGACCTTCCCGCCCTTGTTCACTCGAATTTCCGAAATTCCCTCAACGGACGCCTCCTGACCCTGAAAACCATCTTCAGAGGCCCTCATTTTACACTGCAACACCCGGACGAAAAGCCCATGCGTTCAGGGGGCCGATGAAGGGGTCGAGCCGACCTCCGTAGACGAACTCTTAGCTCGCCGCTTCCGAGCTGTCAGTTACGAACTTGCGACCTCTTTAGATTTGGCGCGCTGTATGCGCGACTCGGCAGCCGCGTATGCTCTATAAAAGATTTGTTCCGCAAAAATCCAATGGGTGCGGTCAAACTAGCACCAATGCACTGGATCCCATCAGAACTCCGCAGTCAAGCGTGCTTGGGCGAGAGTAGTACTAGGATGGGTGTCCTCCTGGGAAGTCCTCGTGTTGCGACCCTTGTTCTTTTTTTTCCTTTTTTAAAAGCACCGATCCTTCTCGTTTCATTTGATGTGGGCGTTGGATGAGACCTGACCAGGATGAGGAAAAAACCATCCAAATTAGGCCTTTCGGGCATGTTCAGTCGAAATGACCAAAATTCCCCTACTGACGACTGTTGGCCCTGAAAACCACTTCAGAGGCCCTTTTTTAAAGCAACACAAGGACGAAACCCCACGCTGGCTAGGGGCGATGAAGGTGGTCGAGCTACCATCCGTAACGCACGCTTAGTTCGCCGCTTCCGAGCTGTCAGTTACGAACTTGCGACCTCTTTGGAGCTGGCGTGCTGTATGCGCAACTCTGCGGCTGCGTTCCCTCAATGAAACATTTGTTCCGCAAGAATCCAATGGGTGCGATCGTACCAGCACTAATGAACCGGATCCCTTCTGAACTCTGCAGTTAAACGTGCTTGGGCGAGAGTAGTACTAGGATGGGGGACCTCCTGGGAAGTCCTCATGTTGCACCCCTTTTTTGTTGTTTTTTTCTTCCTTAAAAAGCATCGATCGTTCTCGTTTCATTTGCTGTCGCCGTCGGATGAGAACTAACCAGGACGAGGAAAAAGCATCCAAATCAGGCGTTCCGCCCATGTTCGCTCGAAATTACCAAAATTCCCCTACGGACGCCTCCCGGCCCTGAAAACCACATCAGAGGCCCTTTTTTACTGCAACACACGGATGAAACCCCATGCTTGCACGGGGCGATGAAAGTGGTCGAGCTACCGTCCGTAACGCACGCTTAGCTCGCCTCTTCCGAGCTGTCAGTTACGAACTTGCGACCTCTTTGGAGCTGGCGTGCTGTATGCGCGACTCTGCAGCCGCGTACCCTCAATGAAACATTTATTCCGCAAGAATCCAATGGGTGCGATCATACCAGCGCTAATGCACCGGATCCCATCAAAACTTCGCAGTTAAGCGTGCTTGGGCGACAGTACTGCTAGGGTGGGTGACCTCCTGGGAAGTCCTCGTGTTGCACCCCTATTTCGTTGCTTTTTGCTTTCTTAGAAGCACCGATTTTTCTCGTTTCATTTGTTGTGGCCGTCTGATGAGAATAGACCAGGAAGAGGAAAAAGCATCCAAGTCTGACCTTCCGCCATTGTTCACTCGAAATTTCCGAAATTCTCCAACTGACTCCTCCTGGCCTTGAAAACCACATTAGAGGCCCCATTTTACGGCAACACACGGACGAAAGACCATGCTTGCGCAGGGCGATGGAGGGGGTCGAACTACCGTCCGTAACGCGCTCTTAGCTCGCCTCTTCCGAGCAGTCAGTTACGAACTTGCGACCTCTTTGGAGCAGGCGTGCTGTATGCGCGACTCTGCGGCCGCGTACCCTCAATGAAACATTTGCTCCGCAAGAATCCAATGGGTGCGATCATACCAGCACTAATGCAGCGGACCCATCAGAACTCCGCAGTTAAGCGTGCTTGGGCAAGAGTAGTACTAGGATGGGTGACCTCCTGGGAAGTCCTCGTGTTGTACCCCTTTTTCGTTGTTTCTTACTTTCTTAAAAGCACCGATCCTTCTCGTTTCATTTGCCGCGGTCATCGGATGAGAACTGACCAGGACAAGGAAAAAGCATCCAAGTCCGACCTTCCGCCATTGTTCACTCGAAATTTCCGAAGTTCCCCAACAGACACCTCCTAGCCCTGAAAACCACATTAGGGGCCCCATTTTACTGCAACACACGGATGAAACCCCATGCTTGCACGGGGCGGTGAAGGTGGTCGAGCTACCGTCCGTAACGCACGCTTAGCTCGCCTCTTCCGAGCTGTCAGTTACGAACTTGCGACCTCTTTGGAGCTGGCGTGCTGTATGCGCGACTCTGCAGCCGCGTACCCTCAATGAAACATTTATTCCGCAAGAATCCAATGGGTGCGATCATACCGGCACTAATGCACCGGATCCTATCAGAACTCCGCAGTTAAGAGTGCGTGGGCGAGAGTAGTACTAGGATGGGCAACCTCCTGGGAAGTCCTTCTGTTGCACCCTTTTTTTGTTTTTTTTTTTTTCCTTCCTTAAAAAGCACCGATCTTTCTCGTTTCATTTGCTGCGGCCGTCGGAGGAGAACTGACCAGGACGAGGAAAAAGAATCCAAATCAGGCCTTCCACCCATGTTCGCCCGAAATTACCAAAATCCCCCTACGGACTCCTCCTGGCCCTGAAAACCACATCAGAGGCCCTTTTTTACTGCAACACACGGACGAAACCTCATGCTTGCACGGGGCGATGAAGGTGGTCGAGCTACCGTCCGCAACGCACGCTTAGCTCGCCTCTTCCGAGCTGTCAGTTGCAAACTTGCGACCTCTTTGGAGCTGGCGTGCTGTATACGCGACTCTGCGGCCGCGCACCCTCAATGAAACATTTGTTCCGTAAGAATCCAATGGGTGCGATCATACCAGCACTAATGCACTGGATCCCATCAGAACTCCGCAGTTAAGCGTGCTTGGCCGAGAGTAGTACTAGGATGGGTGACCTCCTGGGAAGTCCTCGTGTTGCACCCCTTTTTCGTTGATTTTTACTTTCTTAAAAGCACCGATCCTTCTCGTTTCATTTGTTGTGGCCGTCTGATGAGAACTGACCAGGACGAGGAAAAAGCATCCAAGTCCGACCTTCCGCCATTGTTCACTCGAAATTTCCGAAGTTCCCCAACAGACGCCTCCTAGCCCTGAAAACCACATTAGGGGCCCCATTTTACTGCAACACACGGATGAAACCCCACGCTTGCACGGGGCGATGAAGGTGGTCGAGCTACCGTCCGTAACGCACGCTTAGCTCGCCTCTTCCGAGCTGTCAGTTACGAACTTGCGACCTCTTTGGAGGTGGCGTGTTGTATGCGCGACTCTGTGGCCGCGTACCCTCAATGAAACATTTGCTCCGCAAGAGTCCAATGGGTGCGATCATACCAGCACTAATGCAGCGGATCCCATAAGAACTCCGCAGTTACGCGTGCTTGGGCAAGAGTAGTACTAGGATGGGTGACCTCCTGGGAAGTCCTCGTGTTGCACCCCTTTTTCGTTGTTTTTTACTTTCTTAAAAGCACCGATCCTTCTCATTTCATTTGATGCGGTCATCGGATGAGAACTGACCAGGACGAGGAAAAAGCATCCAAGTCCGACCTTCCGTCTGATGTTGCAACCCTTGTTCGTTTTTTTTTCTTTTTTAAAAGCACTGATCCTTCTCGTTTCATTTGCTGTGGGCGTTGGATGAGACCTGACCAGGATGAGGAAAAAGCCATCCAAGTCAGGCCTTTCGGCCATGTTCAGTCGAAATGACCAAAATTCCCCTACAGACGACTCTTGGTCCTGAAAACCACTTTAGAGGCCCTTTTTTACAGCAACACAAGGACGAAACCCCACGCTGGCAAGGGGCGCTGAGGGTGGTCGAGCTACCGTCCGTAACGCACATTTAGCTCGCCGCTTCCGAGCTTTCAGTTACGAACTTGCGATCTCGGTAGATTTGGCGCGCTGTATGTGCGACTCGGCAGCCGCATACACTCAGTGAAACATTTGTTCCGCAAGAATCCGATGGGAGCGATAATACCAGCACTAATGCACCAGATCCCATCAGAACTCCGCAGTTAAGCGTGCTTGGGCGAGAGTGGTACTAGGATGGGTGACCTCATGGGAAGTCCTCGTGTTGCACCCCTTTTTCATTTTTTTCTCTTTTTTAAAAGCGCGGATTTCTTTTTTAAAAGCTCGGATCCTTCTCGTTTTATTTGCTGTGGGCGTCGGATGAGAACTGACCAGGACGAGAAAAAAGCGTCCAAATCTGGCCTTCCGCCCTTGCTCACTCGAAATTACTAAAATTCCCCTACGGACGCCTCCTGGCCTTGAAAACCACATCGGAGGCGCTTTTTTACTGCAACACACGGAAGAAACGCCATGCTTGGACGGGGCGATGTAGGTGGTCGACCTACTGTCCGTAACGCACCCTTAGCTCGCCGCTTCCGAGCTGTCAGTTACGAAGTTGCGACCTCTTTGGAGCTGGCGTGCTGTATGCGCGACTCAGCGGCCGCGTACCCTCAATGTAACATTTGTTTCGCAAGAATCTAATGGGTGCGGTCATACCAACACCAATGCACGGGATCCCATCAGAACTTCGCAGTTAAGCGTGCTTGAGTGAGAGTAGTACCAAGATGGGTGACCTCCTGGGAAGTCCTCGTGTTGCATCCCTTTTTCGTTGTTGTGGCCGTCGGATGAGAACTGACTAGGACGAGGAAAAACCATCTAAATTAGGCCTTCCGCCCATGTTCACTCGAAATTATCGAAATTCCCTTACGGACGCGTCCTGCCCTAAAAACCACATCATATGCCCTTTTTTGCTGCAACACACGGACGAAAGCCCATGCTTGCGCGGGGCAATGAAGGTGGTCGAGCTACCGTCTGTAACGCACGCTTAGCTCGCCGCTTCCGAGGTGTCAGTTACGAAGTTGCGACCTCTTTCGAGCTGGCGCATTGTACACGCGACTTAGCGGCCGCGTACCCTCAATGAAGCATTTGTTCCACAAGAATCCAATGAGTGCGATCATACCAGCCCTAGTGCACCGGACCCCATCAGAACTCCGCAGTTAAGCGCGTTTGGGCGAGAGTAGTACTAGGATGGGTGACCTCCTGGGAAGTCCTCGTGGTGCACCCCTTCTTCGTTTTTTTTCTTTTTTAAAAGCACTGATCCTTCCCGTTTCATTTGCTGTGGGCGTCGGATGAGAACTGGCCAGGACGAGGGAACACATCCAAATCAGGCCTGCCGCCCATGCTCACTCGAAATTACCGAAATTCCCCTACGGATGCCTCTTGGCACTGAAAACCACTGCAGAGGCACTTTTTTAGAGCAACACAAGCACGAAACCCCACGCTGGCAAGGGGCGATGAAGGTGGTCAAGCTACCGTCCGTAACGCACGCTTAGCCCGCCGCTTCCGAGCTGTCAGTTACCAACTTGTGACCTCTTTAGATTTGGCGCGCAGTATGTGCGACTTGGCAGCCGCGTACACTCTATAAAAGATTTGTTCCGCAAGAATCCAATGGGTGCGATCATACCAGCACTAATGCACCGGATCCAATCAGGACTCCGCAGTTAAACGCGCTTGGGCGAGAGTAGTACTAGGATGGGTGGCCTCCTGGGAGGTCCTCGTGTTGCACCCCTACTTCGTTTTTTTTTCTTTTTTAAAAGCACTGATCCTTCCCGTTTCATTTGTTGTGGGTGTCGGATGAGAACTGACGAGGACGAGGAAAAACATCCAAATCCGGCCTTCCGCTCATGTTCACCCGAAGTTACCGAAATTACCCTACGGATGCCTCTTGGCCCTGAAAACCACATCAGAGGCCCTTTTTTACGGCAACAGACGGACGAAACCCCATGTTTGCACGGGGCAAAGGAGGCGGCCGAGCAACCGTCCGTAATGCACGCTTAGCTCGCCGCTTCCGAGCTGCCAGTTACGAACTTGCGACCTCTTTCGATTTGGCGTGCTGTATGCGCAACACGGATGAAACCCCATGCTTGCACGGGGCGATGAAGGCGGTCGAGCTACCGTCCGTAACCCACGCTAAGCTCGCCGCTTCCGAGCTGTCGGTTACGAACTTGCGACCCCTTTAGATTTGGCGCGCTGCATGGGCGACTCGGCAGCTGCGTAGACTCAATGAAACATTTGATCCGCAAGAATCCAATGGCGCGATCATACCAGCACTAATGCACCGGATCCTATCAGAACTCCGCAGTTGAGCGTGCTTGGGCGAGAGTAGGACTAGGATGGATGACCTCCTGGGAAGTCTTCATGTTGCACCACTTTTTCGTTGTTTTTTACTTTCTTAAAAGCACCGATCCTACTCGTTTCATTTGCTATGGCCGTCGGATGAGAACTGACCAGGACGAGGAAAAAGCATCCAAGTCCGACCTTCCACCCTTGTTCACTCGAAATTTCCGAAATTCCCCAACGGACGCCTCCTGGCCCTGAAAACCACTTAAGAGGCCCCATTTTACTGCAACACACGCACGAAAGCCCATGCTTGCACGGGGCGATGGAGGGGGTCGAGCTACCGTCCGTAACGCACGTTTAGCTCGCCTCTTCCGGGCTGTCAGTTACGAACTTGCGACCTCTTTGGAGCTGGCATGCTGTATGCGCGACTTTGCGGCCGAGTACTCTCAATGAAACATTTGTTCCGCAAGAATCCAATGGGTGCGATCATACCAGCACCAATGCACCGAATCCCATCAGAACTGCGCAGTGAAGCGTGCTTGGGCGAGAGTAGTACTAGGATGGGTGACCTCCTGGGAAGTCCTCGTGTTGCACCCCTTTTTTGTTGTTTTTTTCTTCCTTAAAAAGCACCGATCTTTCTCGTTTCATTTGCTGTGGCCGTCGGATGAGAACTGACCAGGACGACGAAAAAGCATCCAAATCAGGCCTTCCGCCCTTGTTCACTCGAAATTACCAAAATTCCCCTACGGACGCCTCCTGGCCCTGAAAACCGCATCAGAGGCCCCTTTTTACGGCAACAAACGGATGAAACCCCATGCTCGCCCGGGCGATGAAGGTGGTCGAGCTACCGTCGTAACGCACGCTTAGCTCGCCTCTTCATAGCTGTCAGTTACGAACTTGCGACCTCTTCGGAGCTGGCGTGCTGTATGTGCGACTCTGCGGCCGCGTACCCTCAATGAAACATTTGTTCCGCAAGAATCCAATTGGTGCGATCATACCAGCACTAATGCACCAGATCCCATCAGAACCCCGCAGTTAAGCGTGCTTGGGCGAGAGTGGTACTAGGATGGGTGGCCTCCTCGGAAGTCCGCGTGTTGCACCCCTTTTTCGATGTTTTTTTCTTTCTCAAAAGCACCGATCCTTCTCGTTTCATTTGCTGTGGGCGTCGGATGAGACATGGCCAGGATGAGGAAAAAGCATCCAAATCAGGCCTATCGTCCATGTTCAGTCGAAATGACCAAAATTCCCCTACGGACGACTCTTGGCCCTAAAAACCACTTCAGAGGCCCTTTTTGGCAGCAACATAGAGACGAAACCCCGCGCTGGCAAGGGGCGATGAAGGTGGTCGAGCTAACATCCGTAACGCACGCATAGCTCGTCGCTTCCGAGCTATCAGTTACGAACTTGCGACCTCTTTAGATTTGGGGTGCTGCATGCGCGACTCGGCAGCCGCGTGGACTCAATGAAACATTTGTTCCGCCAGAATCCAATGGGTGCGATCATACCAGCACTAATGCACTGGATCCCATCAAAACTCCGCAGTTAAGCGTGCTTGGGCGAGAGTAGCACTAGGATGGGTGACCTCCTGGGAAGTCCTCGTGTTGCACCCTTTTACGTTGTTTTTTACTTTCTTAAAAGCACCGATCCTTCTCGTTTCATTTGTCGTGGTCGTCGGATGAGAACTGACCAGGACGAGGAAAAAGCATCCAAGTCCGACCTTCCGCCCTTGTTCATTCGAAATTTCCGAAATTTCCCAACGGACGCCCCCTGGCCCTGAAAACCGCATTAGAGGCCCATTTTACTGCAACACACGGACGAAAGCCCATGCCTGCACGGGGCGATGAAGGGGGTCCAACGACCGTCCGTAACGCACTTTTAGCTCGCCGCTTCCGAGCTGTAAGTTGCGAACTTGCGACTTCTTTACATTTGGCGCGCTGTATGTGCGACTCGCCAGCCGCGTACGCTCTGTAAAAGACTTGTTCCACAAAAATCCAATGGATGCGATCAAACCAGCACCAATGCACCCGATCCCATCAGAACTCCGCAGTTAAGCGTGCTTGGGCGAGAGTAGTACTAGGATGGCTGACCTCCTGGGAAGTCCTCGTGTTGCACCCTTTTTTTGTTGTTTTTTCCTTCCTTAAAAAGCGCCGACCTTTCTCGTTTCATTTGGTGTGGCCGTGGGATGAGAACTGACCAGGACGAGGAAAAAGCATCCAAATCAGGCCTTCCGCCCATGTTCGCTCGAAATTACCAAAATTCCCCTACGGATGCCTCCTGTCCCTGAAAACCACATCATATGCTCTTTTTTTACTGCAACACACGGATGAAACCCCCTGCTTGTACGGGGCGATGAAGGTGGTCGAGCTACCGTCCGTAACGCACGCTTAGCTCGCCTCTTCCGAGCTGTCAGTTACAAACTTGCGACCACTTTGGAGTTGGCGTGCTGTATGTGCGACTCTGCGGCCGCGTAACCTCAATGAAACATTTGTTCCGTAAGAATCCAATGGGTGCGATCATACCAACACTATTGCACCGGATCCCATCAGAACTCCGCAGTTAAGCGTGCCGGGGCGAGAGTAGCAATAGGATGGGTGACCTCCTGGGAACTCCTCGTGTTGCACCCCTTTTTCGTTGCTTTTTACTTTCTTAAAAGCACCGATCCTTCTCGTTTCATTTGCTGTGGCTGTCTGATGAGAACTGACCAGGACGGGAAAAAGCATCCAAGTCCGACCTTCCGCCCTTGTTCACTCGAAATTTCCGAGATTCCCCAACGGACGCCTCCTGGCCCTGAAAACCACATTAGAGGCCCCATTTTACCGCAACACACGCGCGAAAGCCTATGCTTGCACGGGGCGATGAAGGGGGTCGAGCGACCGTCCGTAACGCACTCTTAGCTCGCCGCTTCCGAGCTGTAAGTTGCGAACTTGCGACCTCTTTAGATTTGGCGCGCTGTATGTGCGACTCGGCAGTTAAGTGTGCTTGGGCAAGAGTAGTGCTAGGATGGGTGACCTCCTGGGAAGTCCTCGGGTTGCAACCCTTGTTCGTTTTTTTTCTTTTTTAAAAGCACCGATCCTTTTTGTTTCATTTGCTGTGGGCGTTGGATGGGACCTGACCAGGATGAGGATAAAGCCATCCAAATCAGGCCTTTCGGCCATGTTCAGTCGAAATGACCAAAATTCCCCTACAGACGACTCTTGGCCCGGAAAACCACTTCAGAGGCCCTTTTTTTACAGCAACACAAGGACGAAACCGCACGCTGGCAAGGGGCGATGAAGGTGGTCCAGCTACCATCCGCAACGCACGCCTAGCTCTCCACTTCCGACCTATAAGTTACGAACTTGCGACCTCTTTAGAGCCGGCGTGCATTAAGCGCAACTCGGCGGCCGCGTACACTTAACGAAACATTTGTTCCGCAAGAATCCAACGGCTGCGATCATATCAGCACTAATGCAGCGGATCCCATCAGAACTCCGCAGTTAAGCGTGCTTGGGCAAGAGAAGTAGTAGGATGGGTGACCTCCTGGGAAGCGCTCGTGTTGCACCCCTTTTTCGTTTTTTCCTTTCTTAAAAACACTGTTCCTTCTCGTTTCATTTGCTGTGGGCGTCGGATGAGACCTGGCGGCGCTGCATGCGCGACTCGGCAGCCGCGTGGACTCAATGAAACATTTGTTCCGTAAGAATCCAATGGGTGCGATCATACCAGCACTAATGCACCGGATCCCATCCGAACTCTGCAGTTAAGCGTGCTTGGGCGAGAGTAGTAGTAGGATGGGTGACCTCCTGGGAAGTCCTCGTGTTGCACCCCTTTCTTGTTGTTTTTTTCTTCCTTAAAAAGTACCGATCTTTCTCGTTTCATTTGCTGTGGCCGTCGGATGAGAACTGACCAGGACGAGGAAAAAGTATCCAAATCAGGCCTTCCTCCCATGTTCGCTCGAAATTACCCAAATTCCCCAACGGACGCCTCCTGGCCCTGAAACCCACATTAGAGGCCCCATTTTACTGCAACACACGGACGAAAGCCTATGCTTGCACGGGGCGATGTAGGGGGTCGAGCGACCGTCTGTAACGCACTCTTACCTCGCCGCTTCCGAGCTGTAAGTTGCGAACTTGCGACCTCTTTAGATTTGGCGCGCTGTATGTGTGACTCGGCAGCCGCGTACGCTCCATAAAAGATTTGTTCCGCAAAAATCCAATGGGTGCGATCAAACCAGCACTAATGCACCAGATCCCATCAGAACTCCGCAATTAAGCGTGCTTGGGCAAGAGCAGTACTAGGATGAGTGGCCTCCTGGGAAGTCCTCGTGCTGCAACCCTTGTTCGTGTTTTTTCTTTTTTAAAAGCACCGATCCTTTTCGTTTCATTTACTATGGGCGTTGGATGGGACCTGACCAGGATGGGGATAAAGCCATCCAAATCAGGCCTTTCGGCCATGTTCAGTCGAAATGACCAAAATTCCCCTACAAACGACTCTTGGCCCTGAAAGCCACTTCAGAGGCCCTTTTTTTACAGCAACACAAGGACGAAACCACACGCTGGCAAGGGGCGATGAAGGTGGTCGAGCTACCCTCCGCAACGCACGCCTAGCTCTCCGCTTCCGACCTATAAGTTACGAACTTGCGACCTCCTTAGAGCCGGCGTGCATTAAGCGCTACTCAGCGGCCGCGTACCCTCAACGAAACATTTGTTCCGCAAGAATCCAATGGCTGCGATCATACCAGCACAAATGCAGCGGATCCCATTAGAACTCCGCAGTTAAGCGTGCTTGGGCAAGAGCAGTAGTAGGATGGGTGACCTCCTAAGAAGCGCTCGTTTTGCACCCCTTTTTCGTTTTTTTCCTTTTTTAAAAACACTGATCCTTCTCGTTTCATTTGCTGTGGGCGTCGGATGAGACCTGGCCAGGACGAGGAAAACGCATCCAAATCAGGCCTTTCGTCTATGTTCAGTCGAAATAACCAAAATTCCCCTACAGACGACTCTTGGCCCTAAAAACCACTTCAGAGGCCCTTTTTTACAGCAACACAGGGACGAAACCCCACGCTGGCAAGGGGCGATGAAGGTGGTCGAGTTACCATCTGTAACGCACGCATAGCTTGCTACTTCTGAGCTTTCAGTTACGAACTTGCGACCTCTTTAGATTTGAGGCGCTGCATGCACGACTCGGCAGCCGCGTGGACTCAATGAAACATTTGTTCCGCAAGAATCCAATGGGTGCGATCATACCAGCACTAATGCACCGGATCCCATCAGAACTCCGCAGTTAAGCGTGCTTGGGCGAGAGTAGTACTAGGATGGGTGACCTCCTGGGAAGTCCTCGTGTTGCACCCCTTTTTCGTTGATTTTTACTTTCTTAAAAGCACCGATCCTTCTCGTTTCATTTGTTGTGGCCGTCTGATGAGAACTGACCAGGACGAGGAAAAAGCATCCAAGTCCGACCTTCGGCCCTTGTTCACTCGAAATTTCCGAAATTCCCCAACGGACGCCTCCTGGCCCTGAAAACCACATGAGAGGCTCCATTTTACTGCAACACACGGACGAAAGCCCATGCTTGCACGGGGCGATGAAGGGGGTCGCGCGCCCGTTTGTTATGTGGGTGAAGCGTGTGTACATATCCATCACGTTCTCACGATCACCCATATCAAACAACTCATATTGCCTCATGAGTAGCTCAATACGGGATTGTTTGACTTGACTTGTTCCTTCATGAGCTACTTGGAGGGCATTCCATATCTCCTGAGCTGACTCACACTCCGAGATACGTGTATATTCATCTGGACCTAGGCCAAAATATAATAGCTTCTTGGCCTTGGCATTCTTTTCCATTTTCTTATAGTCTTCAGCATCAAACTCTATGGGTTCCTTGGGAACCTTCTTACCATCTTCAAGCACCTTGGTGGGAACAAGGGGCCCGTTCTTGATGAGAATCCATAACTCATAATCTTCTGCCTGAATATAGTTCTCCATCCTATTCTTCCACCAACTATAATGTTGGCCGTTGAAATAGGGTGGCCGAGTAATGGATTGCCCTTCAAGAATTCCTTGTGGTGTACTCATCTTCAGAATCTCTCAAGGTGTTAGCCCTTTTGTGAGAGAACCTGCTCTGATACCACTTGTTGAATTTAGGAGTACTTACCCACAAGAGGGGGGTGAATTGTGGTGTTCGATTTTCGCGTACTTACTGACAAACACCCTCCTGATTGCAGAGGTTGTTCTTGAATTACAAACAACCTTCTGACTTGTTTGCACCAGATGTTTTCAATTTGCTCAAAGGCGAAAATCAACAAGATAAATGCGGAAATAAAGCACACACAATTTTTCCGTGGAAAACACCTCTAGCCCAACTGAGGTGTGAAAAACCACGACCTACCTCGTGTAGGATTTAACCACTTTCACTAACGGGCTTCACACGTTACAAATTTAACACACCTTGTTACAACTTGCAACCACGTAACCTTCTTTTCTAAGAAAGGTTACACCACGTCCAAATCTCACCAGATTGGACACGTCCAAAGTCCACACAACTTGTCTCGGTTTTTCTTTTCTCAAGAGTAGCTCGAAAAATTCTTCTCACTAGAAAAACCGCTTTTGCACTTCTCCCTTTTTGCGTATGTTGTGTATGTTTCTCGTTTTTTCTTCTCTAATGAATGGGAGTGAAATGTTGAGTTTTTAAACAAAAAATCCAACGGTCAAAAACAAGGAGAAGTGATAAAATCAGCTATGTTTAGCAAAGAGAGATTTTTGCTTAGCACAGAGAATTCCAACGGCTAAAAGATCCAATGAGGATAGAGTTTCCCAATATTGTAGGGATTTGATTTTGGAGGATAAAAGACTATCTTTTCCCCTTAAAAATAGCCGTGAAATACCTGGAAAAGAATCTCAGCTTGAATTTTGAATTAATCACTTTCCAAAGGATAAGAGAGAAATATTTTCGGTTTTGGTAAATATTTTCCAAAATCAGTTTTGCAAATCTCTCAAGTGATTTTCATATCAAGAGATTTCCTACAGCTTAAATTGCTGTCTTGGAATTTTATCAAAATATATTAGAGCTTTTGGCCAACCAAAATAAGTTTTCCAAAGTGACCGGGTTTGGCCGTTGCAGTTCAGAAACACCCTAGGTACCCTGTTTACAGGGTTGTTCAAACTTGGTGTTCTGAAGCAAATAGCGCAACCAATTCAAGAGTGGTTAGTTAGAGACTTTTCAAGATTGGCATATTAACAAGAGTCTAAAAAATAAAACCTAAATTACCCAAGACATCTTGTTGTAGATCCAGTCATCTTGTTCAAGACAAATACGCTGCCCCAACCACCTAGACCAACCTGTTTGCCAGGTTGTTCTTGTATCGCTTGAGTTCAGAAAGACCTGTTTGCTGGATTGTCCTTGAAACACCTAGCCTGTTTGCCAGGTTGTTCTTGTATTGCTTGAGTTCAGGAACTGATCTTAACACACAATCAACTCATCGAGGTGGTGTTCTTGACTTGAGCGTGAGTCATCAAGGTATGAGACCTGTTCTTAAGACTTGTTCTCAACATTCAGCAAACAAGTTAAGACGCATATTGAAAATAACAGTGTATGCTTGTTTGGAGAACTTTGTTTAGAGCAACATTACTTAAGAGGATTTTACACTTGGGTTTGTTGTCATCAAAACTGAATATACTAATTCATCAATTTCCCTGTTTTTGATGATGACAAACCAAGTGTCCATATTAAAAAAAAAAAATTAAATGCTGATAGGGATCCACGTAGGTACAAGGAGTTAGAGGTCAACCCACCCTATCGAGTCAAGGTCAGGCTCATTCGTCATACTTTGTCAATAGGTTACACTGTTCTTCCCCCTTTTGGCATCATTAAAAAGCAAGAACAACAGGACGGTTGCAAGAAAAGCAGATAAAGTATTGCAAATAGATATTTCATTGCAAAGAAAAGTAGTACAATGCCAAAACAACAAAACGAAGAGAGGAGGAGGAGGAGACTAGAGACCAGCCTAGACAATCAGGGAGCAGGGGGTGGTTTCGTTTGCAGAGGAGGAATGCTGGGGGCAAGGGTGGAGAGAAGGGCAAGCAAATCTTCATGGCGTTTGGCGGAGAGGGCTTGTTCCTCAGCAAGAGCAGCCTTGACGGTGGAGAGCTCATCCTTGAGGCGAGCATTGTCCTCAAGAACAGCCTCAACCTTGATGGAAGGTTGCCCAGAAACAGGTGGTCGAGGTGGTCGACGACCCTGTTTGGAGACTGACCCTTCGCCAACCTCATAGCCACACCCTAGGAGGGTGTCAATCCCAATCTCATCAATGATTTGGGCCGCCACTCTCCGTGTGAGCGCTATCCCAAAGTGCTCAAACACCCTTGTCAGCAGAAACCCATAGCCAAGATCATGGGCTCGGGTGGTGTTCGCAATTCGCCCTATGTGGCGAATCATGATTGCAGGGAGGTTTATTGGTTCCTCCCGATCCAGTAGGTCCATAGACATTATGCGAGGGCATCTGCTGAGTTTCGCCCTTGACCTCGCGGAATTATGTTCTTGATGGTGAACATAAACAGTAGTTGGTGCAGGGAGGTCATTTCACCCTTCTTAACCGAGAGGGGTGTTCTCAGGCCCTGTTTCTGACTGAGGCGTTGGGACACCTCTAGGAGCCTGGCTGTTGCCAGGGCAGTCTTGTCTTCCCTCACATACACAGCAAAGCCTTGTGAGGGCACCCCCAATATTTTCCCAAGTGGTGGGCGCATCAACCTTAATGCCTTGCCCATTCACAAAACTTGTCACCACCCCTTTGGTGACACTGCAGTTGGCGTAAAACTCAGCCAACTCAGGCACAGAACACCCCAACTGGGTGTTTGCAAACAAGTCGAGCCAGCCTTGGACTCGCAACTTGTTCAGGAACACCCCCAGACCCTGTTCCTCGAAAAAACGTACATTTACTACCTTCCCCCTGACGACATTGCGCTTAAGCAATTGCGCATGCTTGTCAGACATAGGAGAGGGAGTGGACTTCTTTGGGCGTTTGGGAGGAGGAACAGAGGTGGTAGCGTCTGGTAGGGGAGCTGTTCTGGGCTTTCTTTTGAGGGGTGAGTTTGCAGGAGAGGGCTTCACAGCAGGTTTAGAGGTTGATTTTTGAGGGGCTTGATCTTCAGAGGACTCGGAGAACACCGGTGTCCCCTGTTTGAAAGAGGTGTTTTCAGAGTCAGAACTCGAGAACCCCTCGGTAGAAGAAGAGGAAATCTCCTCGATGATTGGAGCAGAGGGTTTGGAGATACGGGGAGCAGATTGAAAAGCTATTCTTGCAGATTTGCGAGAAGGCTTGGAGGATTTTGGAGAAGAGGGAGTTTGAGAGGGCTGAGACCTTGGTTGTGGCCTTGTTCTTGGCGTTCTGCTGCGCCTGGCCACTATTTTCACCCTTTTCCTTTTCTCTCCGGTTTGAGCAACCGGAGTAGTGAGTTCAGCCTCAGGGAGAGAATCCTTCTCCTGACTCTCCTCTGATGTCTCATTCGAATTTCCTCGGAAATCGACATTCAGATCCTCCACACACACGGCGTCAAAAGAGTCTTTCGCTGTTTCTGGCACTGTTCAAGGAAACAGCCCAAAAGAACAGGGTTCGAAATTATCACTAAACCCTTCAGGGGTTTCCAAGATTTTGTCTTGAGGCCCCGATGGTGCACCCTCCGACTCTACTTTAATGGGACATGCAACTGACCCCACAAGAAACACCAATTCCCTTCCACAATTGAAGGGAATATCGTCCATCCCTATCCCGACTGACTTTAGGAACAAGCATTTCAGAAATCTGAAAGGCTTGTACAGGATTGGGCGAGGGGGAGCAGGGATTGAGGACGCAAGAACCAGGGCTTTTGAGTGAGAGGTGTTGTTGGAAGCCATTGTTGCTAGAGGAGAGAGATTAGGGTTTAAGGCTGTTTGCAGGGTTTACTTTTGAGCGAGAAGAAGTCAGATGAAAAGACGAACTGAGAACAGGGCATTTAAAGAGAGAGAGAGCACCCAAAATCTTTTAAAGATCTCTAGGTTTGCAACGAGTGAGAACATTAAAGGCGTGTGCCTTGGTAAGGAGGGAGGTTTAAAGAAAACACATTCCCATATGCATCGAACAACCAAGGGACGTACCTGCTCTTTCCGTTCGATCAAGATACCTGCCTGTTCTTCGCCGTTTGATCTTGATTTGACTCATTGGTACTAGGGGTGGCAGAGCTGCTCCAGTGATCCTTAGTACATCCCCTTATGCTGCCCTCTTTGTATAAATTAAAAAAAAACGCACGCAATTCGAGTGTATGCACTCATTGTACATAAATCACATCAGTTGCTAATAAGATTTGCAAACAAGGGGAGAGAACAGGGTGTAGAGGTTGTTTTTACCAAACCTAGTTCATGTCTTGGAAACAAGTATCTCAGGGTGTTCTTACCAACCCTAGTTCCAGTCTATTTCTCTCAAATTGATCTCTAGCTAGTGCCTTAGTGAATATATCAGCAATTTGATTTTTCGTTGTGCAAAAATTCATAGAAATTAAACCCTTTTCAACATTATCTCTCAAGAAATGATGTCGAATGTCAATATGCTTTGTTCTTTTATGTTGACATGGATTTTTGGCAATGTTAATTGCACTTGTGTTATCACAAAAAATAGGAATGCATCCAGTATCAACACAAAAGTCCTTAAGCTGTTGCCTTATCCACAACAGTTGAGCACAACATGAAGCTGCTGCAACATATTCAGCTTCTGCTGTGGACATAGCAACTGAATGTTGCTTCTTGGTAGCCCAAGATACCAAACAAGGTCCAAGAAAGTGAGCCATACCTGAGGTACTCTTTCTATCAACTAGGAATCCAGCATAGTCAGCGTCAGCATATCCAACAAGATCAAAATTGCAACCTCTAGGATACCATAAAGCTAAATTGGGTGTATGCTTCAAATATCTTAGTATCTGTTTAACAGCCTTAAGATGAGTTTCCTTAGGATTAGACTGAAAACGGGCACATAAACCAACACTAAAAACAATATCCGGTCTACTAGCGGTTAGGTATAGAAGTGACCCAATCATGCCCCTATAGAGTTTCTCCTCAACTGAGGGACTCTCATCATCCATAACCAACTTGGTTGAAGGAGAAATAGGAGTGTCTATGGATTTGGCTTACTCCATCCCAAAACGCTTAAGTAGCTCCTTGATATACTTTTGTTGATGGATCATGGTGCCGTTTGGAGTTTGCTTGATTTGTAAGCCTAAGAAAAAGTTAAGCTCACCCATCATGCTCATCTCAAAATCACTCCTCATCATATTTGAAAATTCATTGCATAAATCATGATGAGTTGCACCAAATATAATGTCATCAACATATATTTGGACAATCAATAAATGTTCCCCTTAGATTTTAGAAACAAGGTATTGTCTACCTTGCCTCTTCTAAAATTATTTTCAAGTAAAAAACTTGACAAACGTTCATACCAAGCTCTAGGAGCTTGTTTTAAACCATAAAGAGCTTTGTCAAGTTTGAAAACATGGTTAGGAAATTCACTGTTTTCAAAACCAGGGGGTTGTTTGACATACACCTCTCTTTTAAGGTATCCGTTGAGAAATGCACTTTTCACGTCCATTTGATATAGCTTGATTTCCATATGAGCTGCAAAAGCTATTAGGATTCGAATAACCTCAATTCTAGCAACTGGTGCAAAGGTTTCTTCATAATCGATCCCTTCTTCTTGGTTATACCCTTGAACAACCAGCCGTGCCTTGTTCCTAGTGACTGTTCCTGACTCATCCAGTTTGTTTCGGAACATCCACTTGATTCCAATGATTGCTCTCTCTGCAGGTTTAGGTACCAGGTGCCATACTCTGTTTCTTTCAAATTGATGGAGCTCTTCTTGCATTGTCGTGACCCAATCTGAATCTACAAGAGCTTCATTCACATTCTTTGGCTCAATGTTAGAGAGAAAAGCATAGAAAGCACAGAAATTCTTAAGCTTAGACCTAGTTTGCACTTCACTGTTAATATCAGACAGAATTTGATCAAGGGGGTGTGAACTATGGTGCTTCCATGGTCGTGGAGAAAGTGGATCCACAGACACATGCTCTACTCTAGCCGGAATATTTGGAGAATCAGGCTCACGAACACCTCCTGAGCCTGTTTCTGCACCTGTTTATAAGCCTGTTCCTGAAGAACATGGTCCCGAACAGGGTTCAACGGTGTTTCCCCCTGTTTGGTGTTCACCTTGCTTGCCGTTTTGAGGAACAACTTCTGGGCCTGTTGTCTCTATGGTGTTCTTACCTTGTCTCTCATAGGGCAACCCTTCTTTTCGGATAAGACTTAATTCAAACTCTTCTTCCTGTGCACCATTCTTATTCAAAGTGTTAGATTCATCAAAAAGCACATGCGCACTTTCCTCAACGCACAAGGTTCTTTTGTTAAAGACTTTGTATGCCTTGCTGTGAGAGGAATAACCGAGAAATATTGCCTCATCACTCCTGGGATCAAACTTTCCTAAAGCATCCTTCCCATTATTATGCACAAAACACCTACAACCAAATGTTCTCAAATGCATAATGTTGGGCTTTCTGCCTTTGAAGAGTTCGTAGGGAGTTTTGTTCAAAATAGGTCTAATCATACATCTATTCATAATGTAACATGATGTGTTCAAAGCTTCTGCCCAAAAGTTCCTAGGAAGACCACTAGCAATAAGCATTGTCCTAGTCATGTCTTCTAGGGTGCGGTTTTTGCGCTCAACCACCCCATTCTGTTGGGGTGTTCTTGGGGCCGAGAAGTTATGATCAACACCATGCGTATTACAAAATTCTGTAAAACTTGCATTTTCAAATTCAGTACCATGATCAGACCTCAAGCTAACCAATGAGTGTCCTACTCTCTTTTCAACCCTTTTTGAGAAGGGCAATAAAATTCTCAAAAGTTTCATCCTTGGAGGCCAAGAACAGGGTCCAAGTAAATCGAGAGTAATCATCCACTATGACAAGCACATACCTCTTCCCACCTCTCCTTGTTATCCTCATAGGACCACATAGATCAATGTGTAATAATTCAAGAGGTCGGGTAGTGCTAACATACCTTTTTGATTTAAAAGACAATCTGACTTGTTTTCCTTTTGCACAAGCTTCACATACCCTGTCATCATTAAACTTGATGGAAGGTAGTCCAACAACCAAGTCTTTGAAACAAGTTTGTTTAAAAGAGTAAGGCTCGCATGACCTAGTCTCTTGTGCCAGAGCATTATATCATCATTCACAGCACTCAAACAAGTCAGGTTGTTTTGGAGAAGTGTGGAAATACAAACTTTGTAAACATTTTTGTGACGCTTCCCCTTTAACACAACGTCTCCTGTGTTGGCATTGACAACCAAGCAATGTGTTCGTGAGAACACCACTAGATTGTTCTTGTCACACAGTTAGGACACACTTAGTAAATTATGCTTTAAACCATCAACTAAGTGCACATTATCAATTGAGTGGGAGAGAGTTTTACCAATGCTACCTATACCGACAATTGTCCCAGACTTGCCGTTTCCAAAAGCCACGCTCCCACCGGTTGAAGCTGTAAGTGAGAGAAAGTTTGATTTTTCTCCGGTCATATGCCGCGAACACCCACTATCAACATACCACGGCTGCCTGCTTTCAAGGTTATTTTCTGAGCTATTTGCCAGGGTGTTTCTTACCCTGTTTGCTGGGTTGTTTGTGGGGTTGTTCTCTCTCACTTCAGCCTGCAAAACAAATCAAGGGTTAGTTTTGGGAACCCAGATCCACTTGGGTCCATTCTTTTAGACAAATAAAGCTCATCTTTCCTAATCCAGATTTGTTTCACATACCTTTCATTCTTTTCAATGGCATACCTTCTTGAAGGACATGAATATTGATAGTGACCAGTTTTACCACAATGAAAGCAAACAATGTTTTCAGGTAATCCCACATACTTTCTATGGATTGGGTAAACGGTTCGTTTAGGCTTATATCCAAGTCCCTTTTTGTTTCGACTGTGGTGAGTGTTTAACCAATCAAGGGCTTGTGAGGACTTGTTCCACAACCTGTTTGTGGCAAGGTCGTGTTCTGTGCGTTTTGCTTTAGCCGACAGGTTCTTGTTTTCAGCAAGCAAAACTTCGACCTTTTCTTTAAGCTCAAGGGTTTCCTTTTCAACCTTGGCTTGATTGGTGGTATATTTTACTTCGTCCAAGATCAAGGTCTCCCTAAGGTCATTTATGGTTTGATGTGAAGCTAGAATTTCTCTTTCAGCCTCAAGTTTCTCATTCTTAAGGATCTCATTTTCTAGTTCTAGGTCTCGAACATCTCGTTTCAATTCAGCACAAGTATCTATCAAGGTATACAAAATTTTTTCGAGAGTTGCTTTATTGAGACCACGTACCTTGTTCTTGAGATCAGTCAAGCTGTTTGTGGATTCATCATCTGAGTCTGAGTCACTTTGTGCCATGAGAGCTACAGCATCTCCTTCACTTTCAGATTCACCTTCATCCTCAGAAGAGTCTCCCCAGGCAGCAAGCATAGCCTTCGAGAATCTTTTGCCTGAGGTGTTCACAGGTTGTTTTCGAACCTGTTTTCTGGGTTGTTCGAACTCCTGCTCTTCTCGAAGCAGAGGGCAGTTTTTCACAAGGTGATCTGGTTTGCCACATTTAAAACACCCTGTGAACTGTTCTCGGGGGTGTTTCTGGATTTACTGAAGTCCTTTCTTTTGCTGTTTTCTTTGACCTTTTTGAAGAATTTCTTGAACTTTCATGTCATTAAGGCCATCTCTTCATCCTCAAGGTCAGAGTCATCATCCTCTTGTGCTTTCAAGGCAAGCCCACGATCCTTCTTCTGCTCCTCTTTTTGTTGTGAGTTCTTTCTGAGTTCATAGGTTTGAAGATTGCCAATCAACTCGTCGAGGGTGATCTTGTTCATGTCTTTAACTTCTTGGATGGCTGTCACCTTCGCTTCCCAAGACCGAGGCAAAATCCTTAGAATCTTCCTCACCAGCTCTTCTGTGGTGAAGGATTTTCCCAGGGATTTTAGCTCGTTTGTTATGTGGGTGAAGCGTGTGTACATATCCATCACGTTCTCACGATCACCCATATCAAACAACTCATATTGCCTCATGAGTAGCTCAATACGTGATTGTTTGACTTGACTTGTTCCTTCATGAGCTACTTGGAGGGCATTCCATATCTCCTGGGCTGACTCACACTCCGAGATACGTGTATATTCATCTGGACCTAGGCCAAAATATAATAGCTTCTTGGCCTTGGCATTCTTTTCCATTTTCTTATAGTCTTCAGCATCAAACTCTATGGGTTCCTTGGGAACCTTCTTACCATCTTCAAGCACCTTGGTGGGAACAAGGGGCCCGTTCTTGATGAGCATCCATAACTCATAATCTTCTGCATGAATATAGTTCTCCATCCTATTCTTCCACCAACTATAATGTTGGCCGTTGAAATAGGGTGGTCGAGTAATGGATTGCCCTTCAAGGATTCCTTGTGGTGTACTCATCTTCAGAATCTCTCAAGGTGTTAGCCCTTTTGTGAGAGAACCTGCTCTGATACCACTTGTTGAATTTAGGAGTACTTACCAACAAGAGGGGGGTGAATTGTGGTGTTCGATTTTCGCGTACTTACTGACAAACACCTTCTTGATTGCAGAGGTTGTTCTTGAATTACAAACAACCTTCTGACTTGTTTGCACCAGATGTTTTCAATTTGTTCAAAGGCGAAAATCAACAAGATAAATGCGGAAATAAAGCACACACAATTTTTCCGTGGAAAACACCTCTAGCCCAACTAAGGTGTGAAAAACCACGACCTACCTCGTGTAGGATTTAACCACTTTCACTAACGGGCTTCACACGTTACAAATGTAACACACCTTGTAACAACTTGCAACCACGTAACCTTCTTTTCTAAGAAAGGTTACACCACGTCCAAATCTCACAGATTGGACACGTCCAAAGTTCACACGACTGAGGACCACTCACTCACTTTTCTGATCCAAGATCAGGGTTACAAAACACCTTACGGGGGTGCTTCTGATTTAAGTAGATGTAAGGTACAATGAGGTCCTAGTATGCCAATATCTTGAAAGCTCAGTTTAAACACAACTTGTCTCTGTTTTTCTTTTCTCAAGAGTAGCTCGAAAAATTCTTTTCACTAGAAAAACCGCTTTTGCACTTCTCCCTTTTTGCGTATGTTGTGTATGTTTCTCGTTTTTTCTTCTCTAATGAATGGGAGTGAAATGTTGAGTTTTTAAACAAAAAATCCAACGGTCAAAAACAAGGAGAAGTGATAAAATCAGCTATGTTTAGCAAAGAGAGATTTTTGCTTAGCACAGAGAATTCAAACGGCTAAAAGATCCAATGAGGATAGAGTTTCCCAATATTGTAGGGATTTGATTTTGGAGGATAAAAGACTATCTTTTCCTCTTAAAAATAGCCGTGAAATACCTGGAAAAGAATCTCAACTTGAATTTTGAATTAATCACTTTCCAAAGGATAAGAGAGAAATATTTTCGGTTTTGGTAAATATTTTCCAAAATCAGTTTTGCAAATCTCTCAAGTGATTTTCATATCAAGAGATTTCCTACAGCTTAAATTGCTGTCTTGGAATTTTATCAAAATATATTAGAGCTTTTGGCCAACCAAAATAAGTTTTCCAAAATGACCGGGTTTGGCCGTTGCAGTTCAGAAACACCCTAGGTACCCTGTTTACAGGGTTGTTCAAACTTGGTGTTCTGAAGTAAATAGCGCAACCAATTCAAGAGTGGTTAGTTAGAGACTTTTCAAGATTGGTATATTAACAAGAGTCTAAAAAATAAAACCTAAATTACCCAAGACATCTTGTTGTAGATCCAGTCATCTCGTTCAAGACAAATACGCTGCCCCAACCACCTAGACCAACCTGTTTGCCAGGTTATTCTTGTATCGCTTGAGTTCAGAAAGACCTGTTTGCTGGATTGTCCTTGAAACACCTAGCCTGTTTGCCAGGTTGTTCTTGTATTGCTTGAGTTCAGGAACTGATCTTAACACACAATCAACTAATCGAGGTGGTGTTCTTGACTTGAGCTTGAGTCATCAAGGTATGGGACCTGTTCTTAAGACTTGTTCTCAACATTCAGCAAACAAGTTAAGACACATATTGAAAATAACAGTGTATGCCTGTTTGGAGAACTTTATTTCGAGCAACATTACGTAAGAGCATTTTGCACTTGGGTTTATTGTCATCAAAACTGAATATACTAATTCAACAAAGGGGGTCGAGCGACCGTCTGTAACGCACTCTTAGCTCGCCCTTATAAGCTGTAAGTTGCGAACTTGCGACCTCTTTAGATTTGGCGCGCTATATGTGCGACTCGGCAGCCGCGTACGCTCTATAAAAGATTTGTTCCACAAAAATCCAATGGGTGCGATCAAACCAGCACCAATGCACCAGATCCCATCAGAACTCCGCAGTTAAGCGTGCTTGGGCAAGAGCAGTACTAGGATGAGTGGCCTCCTGGGAAGTCCTCGTGTTGCAACCCTTGTTCGTGTTTTTTCTTTTTTAAAAGCACCGATCCTTTTCGTTTCATTTACTATGGGCGTTGGATGGGACCTGACCAGGATGAGGATAAAGCCATCCAAATCAGGCCTTTCGGCCATGTTCAGTCGAAATGACCAAAATTCCCCTACAAACGACTCTTGGCCCTGAAAGCCACTTCAGAGGCCCTTTTTTTACAGCAACACAAGGACGAAACCACACGCTGGCAAGGGGCGATGAAGGTGGTCGAGCTACCATCCGCAACGCACGCCTAGCTCTCCGCTTCCGACCTATAAGTTACGAACTTGCGACCTCCTTAGAGCCGGCGTGCATTAAGCGCTACTCAGCGGCCGCGTACCCTCAACGAAACATTTGTTCCGCAAGAATCCAATGGCTGCGATCATACCAGCACAAATGCAGCGGATCCCATCAGAACTCCGCAGTTAAGCGTGCTTGGGCAAGAGCAGTAGTAGGATGGGTGACCTCCTAGGAAGCGCTCATTTTGCACCCCTTTTTCGTTTTTTTCCTTTTTTAAAAACACTGATCCTTCTCATTTCATTTGCTGTGGGCGTCGGATGAGACCTGGCCAGGACCAGGAAAAAGCATCCAAATCAGGCCTTTCGTCCATGCTCAGTCGAAATGACCAAAATTCCCCTACGGACGACTCTTGGCCCTAAAAACCACTTCAGAGGCCCTTTTTTACAGCAACACAGGGACGAAACCCCATGCTGGCAAGGGGCGATGAAGGTGGTCGAGTTACCATCCGTAACGCACGTATAGCTCGCCGCTTCTGAGCTTTCAGTTACGAACTTGCGACCTCTTTAGATTTGAGGCGCTGCATGCACGCCTCGGCAGCCGCGTGGACTCAATGAAACATTTGTTCCGCAAGAATCCAATGGGTGCGATCATACCAGCACTAATGCACCGGATCCCATCAGAACTTCGCAGTTAAGCGTGCTTGGGCGAGAGTAGTACTAGGATGGGTGACCTCTTGGGAAGTCCTCGTGTTGCACCCCTTTTTCGTTGCTTTTTACTTTCTTAAAAGCACCGATCCTTCTCGTTTCATTTGCTGTGGCCGTCTGATGAGAACTGACCAGGACGAGGAAAAAGCACCCAAGTCCGACCTTCCGCCCTTGTTCACTCGAATTTTCCGAAATTCCCCAATGGACGCCTCCTGGCCCTAGAAACCACATTAGAGGCCCCATTTTACTGCAACACACGGACGAAAGCCTATGCTTGCGCGGGGCGATGAAGGGGGCGAGCGACCGTCCGTAACGCACTCTTAGCTCGCCGCTTCCGAGCTGTAAGTTGCGAACTTGCGACCTCTTCAGATTTGGCGCGCTGTATGTACGACTCGGCAGCCGCGTACGCTCTATGAAAAATTTGTTCTGCAAAAATCCAATGCGTGCGATCAAACCAGCACCAATGCACCGGATCCCATCAGAACTCCGCAGTTAAGCGTGCTTGGGCGAGAGTAGTACTAGGATGGGTGACCTCCTGGGAAGTCCTCGTGTTGCATCCCTTTTTCGTCGTTTTTTACTTTCTAAAAAGCCCCGATCTTTCTCGTTTCATTTGCTGTTGCCTTCGGATGAGAACTGACCAGGACGAGGAAAAACAATCCAAATCAGGCCCTCCGCCCATGTTCACTCGAAATGACCGAAATTCCCCTACGGACGCCTCCTGGTCCTGAAAACCACATCAGAGGCCCTTTTTCACAGCAACACGCGGACGAAACCCCATGCATGCACGGGGCGATGAATGTGGGAGTTGCCGTGCTGTATGCGCGACTCTGCGGCCGTGTACCCTCAATGAAACATTTGTTCCGCAAGAATCCAATGGGTGCGATTATACCAGCACTAATACACCGGATCCCGTCATTACTCCGCAGTTGAGCGTGCTTGGGCGAGAGTAGTACTAGATTGGGTGACCTCCTGGGAAGTCCTCGTGTTGCACCCCTTTTTCGTCGTTTTTTCTTTCTAAAAAGCACCGATCTTTCTCGTTTCATTTGCTGTTGCCTTCGGATGAGAACTGACCAGGACGAGGAAAAAGCATCCAAGTCCGACCTTCCGCCCTTGTTCGCCCGAAATTTCAGAAATTCCCCAACGGACGCCTCCTGGCCCTGAAAACCACATTAGAGCCCCCATTTTACTGCAACACACGGACGAAAGCCCATGCTTGCACGGGGCGATGAAGGGGGTCGAGCGACCGTCCGTAACGCACTCTTAGCTCGCCGCTTCCGAGCTGCAAGTTGCGAACTTGCGACCTCTTTAGATTTAGCGCGCTGTATGTGCGACTCGGCAGCCGCATACGCTCTATAAAAGATTTGTTCCGCAAAAATCCAATGCGTGCGATCAAACCAGCACAAATGCATCGGATCTCATCAGAACTCCGCAGTAAAGCGTGCTTGGGCGAGAGTAGTACTAGGATGGGTGACCTCCTGGGAAGTCCTCGTGTTGCACCACTTTTTCGTTACTTTTTACTTTCTTAAAAGCACTGATCCTTCTCGTTTCATTTGCGGTGGTCGTCGGATGAGAACTCACCAGGACGAGGAAAAACAATCCAAATCAGGCCCTCCGCCCATGTTCACTCGAAATTTCCGAAATTCCCCAATGGACGCCTCCTGGCCCTGAAAACCACATTGGAGGCCCCATTTTACTGCAACACAAGGACGAAAGCCCATGCTTGCACGGGGCAATGAAGGGGGTCGAGCGACCGTCCGTAACGCACTCTTAGCTCGCCGCTTCCGAGGTGTAAGTTGCGAACTTGCGTCCTCTTTAGATTTGGCGCGCTGTATGTGCGACCCGGCAGCCACGTACGCTCTATAAAAGATTTGTTCCGCAAAAATCCAACGGGTGCGATTTAACCAGCACCAATGCAACGGATCCCATCAGAACTCCGCAGTTAAACGTGCTTGGGCGAGAGTGGTACTAGGATGGGTGACCTCCTGGGAAGTCCTCACGTTGCACCCCTTTTTCGTTGTTTTTTACTTTCTTAAACGCATGGATCCTTCTCGTTTCATTTGCTGTGGTCGTCGGATGGGAACTGACCGGAACGAGGAAAAAGCATCCACGTCCGACCTTCCGCCCTTGTTCACTCGATATTTCCGAAATTCCCCAACGGACGCCTCCTGGCCCTGAAAACCCCTTGAGAGGCCCCATTTTACTGCAACACACGGACGAAATCCCATGCTTGCACGGGGCGATGGAGGGGGTCGAGTTACCGTCCGCAACGCACGCTTAGCTCGCCTCTTCCGAGCTGTCAGTTACGAACTTGCGACCTCTTTGGAGCTGGCGTGCTGTATGCGCGACTCTGCGGCCGCGTACCCTCAATGAAACATTTGTTCCGCAAGAATCCAATGGGTGCGATCATACCAGCACGAATGCACCGGATCCCATCAGAACTCCGCAGTTAAGCGTGCTTGGGCGAGAGTAGTACTAGGATCGGTGACCTCCTGGGAAGTCCTCGTGTTGCACCCCTTTTTCGTTGTTTTTTACTTTCTTAAAAGCACCGATCCTTCTCGTTTCATTTGCTGTGGTCGTCGGATGATAACTGACCAGGACGAGAAAAAAGCATCCAAGTCCGACCTTCCGCCCTTGTTCACTCGAAATTTCCGAAATTCCCCAACGGACGCCTCCTGGCCCCGAAAACCACATCAGAGGCCCCATTTTACTGCAACACACGGACGAAAGCCCATGCTTGCACGGGGCGATGGAGGGGGTCGAGCGACCGTCCGTAACGCACTCTTAGCTCGCCGCTTCCGAGGTGTAAGTTGCGAACTTGCGACCTCTTTAGATTTGGCGCGCTGTATGTGCGACCCGACAGCCGCGTACGCTCTATAAAAGATTTGTTCCGCAAAAATCCAATGGGTGCGATCAAACCAGCACCAATGCAACGGATCCCATCATACTCCGCAGTTAAGCGTGCTTGGTCGAGAGTAGTACTAGGATGGGTGACCTCCTGGGAAGTCCTCACGTTGCACCCCTTTTTCGTTGTTTTCTACTTTCTTAAACGCACGGATCCTTCTCGTTTCATTTGCTGTGGTCGTCGGATGAGAACTGACCAAGACGAGGAAAAAGCATCCACGTCCGACCTTCCGCCCTTGTTCACTCGAAATTTCCGAAATTCCCCAACGGACGCCTCCTGGCCCTGAAAACCCCTTGAGAGGCCCCATTTTACTGCAACACGCGGACGAAAGCCCATGCTTGCACGGGGCGATGGAGACGGTCGAGCTACCGTCCGTACCGCACGCTTAGCTCGCCGCTTCCGAGCTGTAAGTTGCGAACTTGCGACCTCTTTAGATTTGGCGCGCTGTATGTGCGACTCGGCAGCCGCGTACGCTCTATAAAAGATTTGTTCTGCAAAAATCCAATGGGTACGATCAAACCAGCACCAATGCACCGGATCCCATCAGAACTCCGCAGTTAAGCGTGCTTGGGCGAGAGCAGTACTAGGATGGGTGACCTCCTGGGAAGCCCTCGTGTTGCACCCCTTTTTCGATGTTTTTTGCTTTCTCAAAAGCACCGATCTTTCTCGTTTCATTTGCCGTGGCCGTCGGATGAGAACTAACCAGGACGAGGAAAAAGCATCCAAGTCAGGCCCTCCGCCCATGTTCACTTGAAATTACCGAAATTCCCGTACGGACGCCTCCTGGCCCTGAAAATCACATCAGAGGCCCTTTTTTGCTGCAACACACGGATGAAACCCCCTGCTTGCACGAGGCGAAGAAGGTGGTCGAGCTGCCGTCCATAACGCACGCTTAGCTGGCCTCTTCCGAGCTGTCAGTTACGAACCTGCGACCTCTTTGGAGCTGGCGTGTTGCATGCGCGACTCTGCTGCCGCGTACCCTCAATGAAACATTTGTTCCGCAAGAATCCAATGGGTGCGATCATACCAGCACTAATGCACCGGATCCCATCAGAACTCTGCAATTAAGCGTGCTTGAGCGAGAGTAGTACTAGGATGGGTGACCTCCTTGGAAGTCCCCGTGTTGCACCCCTTTTTTGTTGTTTTTTCTTTCTAAAAAGCACCGATCTTTCTCATTTCATTTGCTGTTGCCGTCGGATGAGAACTGACCAGGACGAGGAAAAAGAATCCAAATCAGGCCCTCCGGCCATGTTCGCTCGAAATTACCGAAATTTCCCTACGGACGCCTCCTGGTCCTGAAAACCACATCAGAGGCCCTTTTTCGCTGTAACACACGGACGAAACGCCATGCAAGCACGGGGCGATGAATGCGGTCAAGCTACTGTCCGTAACGCACACTTAGCTCGCCTCTTCCGAGCTGTCAGTTACGAACTTGCGACCTCTTTGGAGCTGGCGTGCTGTATGCACGACTGTGCGGCCGCGTTCCCTCAATGAGACATTTGTTCCGCAAGAATCCAATGGGTGCGATCATACCAGCACTAATGCACCGGATCCCATCAGAACTCCGCTGTCAAGCGTGCTTGGGCGAGAGTACTACTACGATGGGTGATCTCCTGGGAAGTCCTCGTGTTGCACCCCTTTTTCGTTTCTTTTCTTTTTTAAAGTCACTGACATTTCTCGTTTCATTTGCTGTGGCCGTCGGATGAGAACTGACCAGGACGAGGAAAAAGCATCCAAGTCCAGCCTTGCGCCCATGTTCACTCGAAATTACCGAAATTCCCTTACGGACGCCTCCTGACCCTGAAAACCACATCAGTGGCCCTTTTTTACTGCAACACACGGACGAAACCCCATGCTTGCACGGGGCGATGAAGGTGGTCGAGCTACCGTCCGTAACGCACGCTTAGCTCGCCGCTTCCGAGCTGTCACTTGCGAACTTGCGACCTCTTTAGATTTGGCGCGCTGTTTGTGCGACTCGGTAGCCGCGTACATTCTATAAAAGATTTGTTCCGCATCATACCAGCGGGTGCGATCATGGCAGCACTAATGCACCGGATCCCATCAGAACTCCGCAGTTAAGCATGCTTGGGCGAGGGTAGTGCTGGGATGGATGACCTCATAGGAAGTCCTCGTGTTGCACCCCTTTTCGTTGTTTTTTTCTTCCTTAAAAAGCACCGATCTTTCTCGTTTCATTTGCTGTGACCGTCGGATGGGAACTGACCGGGGCGAGGAAAAGGCATCCAAATCAGGCCTTCCGCCCATGTTCACTCGAAATTACCGAAATTCCCCTACGGACGCCTCCTGGCCCAGAAAACCACATCAGAGGCCCTTTTTTACTTCAACACCCGGACGAAACCCCATGCTTGCACGGGGCGATGAAGGAGGTCGAGCTACCGTCCGTAACGCACGCTTAGCTCGCCGTTTCCGCTCTGTCAGTTACGAACTTGCGACCTCTTTAGATTTGGCGCGCTGCATCTGTGAGTCGGTAGCCGCGTACACTCTATAAAAGATTTGTTACGCGAGAATCCAATGGGTGCGATCATACCAGCACCAATGCACCGGATCCCATCAGAACTCCGCAGTTAAGCGGGCCAGGGCGAGAGTCGTTCTAGGATGGGTGACCTCCTGGGAAGTCCTCGTGTTGCACCCTTTTTTCTTTTTTTTTCCCCTTTTTTAAAAGGACTGAACCTTCTAGTTTCATTTGCTGTGGGCGTCAGATGAGTCCTGACCAGGACGAGGAAAAAGCATCCAAATCAGGCATTTCGGCCATGTTCATTCCAAATGACCAAAATTCCCCTACTTCCGGCTCTTGGCCGTGAAAACCACTTCAGAGGCCCTTTTTTACTGCAGCACACGGACGAAACCCTTGCTTGTCGGGGGCGATGAAGGCGGTCGAGCTACCGTCCGTAACGCACGCTTAGCCCGCCGCTTCCGAGCTATCAGTTACGAACTTGCGACCTATTTGGAGCTGGCGTGCTGTATGCGCGACTGAGAGGCCGCGTACCTCAATGAAACATTTGCTCCGCAAGAATCCAATGGGTACGATCATACCAGCACTAGTGCACCGGATCCCATCAGAACTCCGCAGTTAAGCGTGCTTGGGCTAGAGTAGTAGTAGGATAGGTGACCTCCTGGGAAGTCCTCATGTCGCACCCCTTTTCGTTGTTTTTTACTTTCTTAAACGCACGGATCCTTCTCGTTTCATTTGCTATGGTCGTCCGATGAGAACTGACCAGGACGAGGAAAAAGCATCCAAGTCCGACCTTCCGTCCTTATTCACTCAAAATTTCCGAAATTACCCAACGGACGCCTCCTGGCCCTGAAAACCACTTGAGAGGCCCCATTTTACGGCAACACACGGACGAAAGCCCATGCTTGCACGGGGCGATGGAGGGGGTCGAGCTACCATCCGTAACGCACGCTTAGCTCGCCTTTTCCGAGCTGTCAGTTACGAACTTGCGACCTCTTTGGAGCCGGCGTGCTGTATGGGCAACTCTGCGGCCGCGTTCCCTCAATGAAACATTTGTTCCGCATGAATCCAATGGGTGCGATCATACCAACACTAATGCACCGGATCCCGTCAGAACTCCGCAGTTAAGCGTGCTTGGGCAAGAGTAGTACTAGGATGGGTGACCTCTTGGGAAGTCCTCGTGTTGCACCCTTTTTTTGTGGTTTTTTTCTTTCTAAAAAAGCACCGATCTTTCTCGTTTCATTTGCGGTGGCCGTCGGATCAGAACTGACCAGGACGAGGAAAAACAATCTAAATCAGGCCGTCCGCCCATGTTCACTCGAAATGACTGAAATTCCCCTACGGACGCCTCCTGGTCCTGAAAATCACATCAGAGGCCCTTTTTCACTGCAACACACGGACGAAACCCCATGCATGCACGGGGAGGTGAATGTGGTCGAGCTACCGCCCGTAACGCACGCTTAGCTCGCCTCTTCCGAGCTGTCAGTTACGAACTTGCGACCTATTTGGAGCTGGCCTGCTGTATGCGTGACTCTGCGGCCGCGTTACCTCAATGAAACATTTGTTCCGCAAGAATCCAATAGGTGCGATCATACCAGCACTAATGCACCGGATCCCATCAGAACTCCGCAGTTAAGCGTGCTTGGGCGAGAGTAGTACTAGGATGGGTGACCTTAGGAAGTCCTCGTGTTGCACCCCTTTTTTGTTGTTTTTTTCTTCCTTAAAAAGCACCGATCTTTCTCGTTTCATTTGCGGTGGCCGTCGGATGAGAACTGACCAGGACGAGGAAAAAGCATCCAAATCAGGCCTTCCGCCCATGTTCGCTCGAAATTACCAAAATTCCCCTACGGACGACTCCTGGCCCGGAAAACCACTTCAGAGGCCCTTTTTGACAGCAACACAAGGATGAAACCGCACGCTGGCAAGAGGCGATGCAGGTGGTCGAGCTACCATCCGTAACGCACGCCTAGCTCGCCGCTTCCGACCTGTAAGTTACGAACTTGCGACCTCTTTATTGCCGGCGTGCATAAAGCGCGACTCAGCGGCTGCGTACACTCAACGAGACATTTGTTCCGCAAGAATCCAATGGCTGCGATCATACCAGCACTAATGCAGCGGATCCCATCAGAAGTCCGTAGTTAAGCGTGCTTGGGCAAAAGTAGTAGTAGGATGGGTGACCTCCTGGGAAGCGCTCGTGTTGCACCCCTTTTTCGTTTTTTTCCTTTTTTAAAATCACTGATCCTTCTCGTTTCATTTGCTGTGGGCGTCGGATGAGACCTGGCCAGGACGAGGAAAAAGCATCCAAATCAGGCCTTTCGTCCATGTTCAGTCGAAATGACCAAAATTCCCCTACGGACGACTCTTGGCCCTAAAAACCACTTCAGAGGCCCTTTTTCACAGCAACACAGGGACGAAACCCCATGCTGGCAAGGGGGAGATGAAGGTGGTCGAGCTACCATCCGTAACGCACGCATAGCTCGCCGCTTCCGAGCTGTCAGTTACGAACTTGCGACCTCTTTAGACTTGGGGCGCTGCATGTGCGACTCGGCCGCCGCGTGGACTCAATGAAACATTTGTTCCGCAAGAATCCAATGGGTGCGATCATACCAGCACTAATGCACCGGATCCCATCAGAACTCCGCAGTTAAGCGTGCTTGGGCGAGAGTAGTACTCGGATGGGTGACCTCTTGGGAAGTCCTCGTGTTGCACCCCTTTTTTGTATTTTTTCTCCCTTAAAAAGCACCGAGCTGTAACTTGTGAACTTGCAACCTGTTCAGAACTCCGCAGTTAAGCGTGCTTGGGCGGGAGTAGTACTAGGATGGGTGACCTCCTGGGAAGTCCTCGTGTTGCAACCTTTGTTCGTTTTTTTTTTCTTTTTTAAAAGCACCGATCCTTCTCGTTTCATTTGCTGTGGGCGTTGGATGGGACCTGACCAGGATGAGGAAAAAGCCTCCAAATCAGGCCTTTTGGCCATGTTCAATCGAAATGACCAAAATTCCCCTACAGACGACTCTTGGCCCTGAAAACCACTTCAGAGGCCCTTTTTTGCAGCAACACAAGGACGAATCCCACGCTGGCAAGGGGCGATGAAGGTGGCCGAGCTACCACCTGTAACACACGCCTAGCTCGCCGCTTCCGACCTGTAAGTTTCGAACTTGCGACCTCTTTAGAGCCGGCGTGCATTAAGTGCGACTCAGCGGCCGCGCACACTCAACGAAACAATTGTTCCGCAAGAATCCAATGGCTGCGATCATACCAGCACTAATGCAGCGGATCCCATCAGCACTCCGCAGTTAAGCGTGCTTGGGCAAGAGTAGTAGTAGAATGGGTGACCTCCTGGGAAGCGCTCGTGTTGCACCCCCTTTTCGTTTTTTTCCCTTTGAAAAACGCTGATCCTTCTCGTTTCATTTGCTGTGGGCGTCGGATGAGACCTGGCCAGGACGAGGAAAAAGCATCCAAATCAGGCCTTTCGTCCATGTTCAGTCGAAATGACCAAAATTTCCCTACGGACGACTCTTGGCCCTAAAAACCACTTCAGAGGCCCTTTTTTACAGCAACACAGGGACGAAACCCCACGCTGGCAAGGGGCGATGAAGGTGGTCGAGCTACCATCCGTAACACACGCATAGCTCGCCGCTTCCGAGCTGTAACTTGCGAACTTGCAACCTCTTTAGATTTGGCACGCTGTACGGACGAGGAAAGAGCATCCAAATCAGGCCTTCCGCCCATGTTCGCTCGAAATTACCCAAATTCCCCTACGGACGCCTCCTGGCCCTGAAAACCACATTAGAGGTTCCATTTTACTGCAACACACGGACGAAAGCCCATGCTTGCACGGGGCGATGAAGGGGTCGAGCGACCGTCCGTAACGCACTCTTAGCTCGCTGCTTCCGAGCTGTAACTTGCGAACTTGCAACCTCTTTAGATTTGGCGCGCTGTACGCGCGACCCGACAGCCGCGTACGCTCTATAAAAGATTTGTTCCGCAAATCCCAATGGGTGCGATCAAACCAGCACCAATACACCGGATCCCATCATAACTCCGCAGTTAAGCGTGCTTGGGCGAGAGTAGCACTGGGATGGGTGACCTCCTGGGAAGTCCTCGTGTTGCAACCTTTGTTCGTTGTTTTCTCTTTTTTAAAAGCACCGATCCTTCTCGTTTCATTTGCTGTGGGCGTTGGATGGGACCTGACCAGGATGAGGAAAAGGCCATCCAAATCAGGCCTTTCGGCCATGTTCAGTCGAAATGACCAAAATTCCCCTACCGACGACTCTTGGCCCTGAAAACCACTTCAGAGGCCCTTTTTTACAGCAACACAAGGACGAAACCCCACGCTGGCAAGAGGCGATGAAGGTGGTCGAGCTACCATCCGTAACGCACGCCTAGCTCGCCGCTTCCGACCTGTCAGTTACGAACTTGCGACCTCTTTAGAACCGGCGTGCATTAAGCGCGACTCAGCGGCCGCGTACACTCAACGAAACATTTGTTCCGCAAGACTCCAATGGCTGCGATCATACCAGCACTAATGCAGCGGATCCTATCAGAACTCCGCAGTTAAGCGTGCTCGGGCAAGAGTAGTAGTAGGATGGGCGACCTCCTGGGAAGCGCTCGTGTTGCACCCCCTTTTCGTTTTTTTCCTTTTTTAAAAACGCTGATCCTTCTCGTTTCATTTGCTGTGGGCGTCGGATGAGATCTGGCCAGGACGAGGAAAAAGCATACAAATAAGGCCTTTCGTCCATGTTCAGTCGAAATGACCAAAATTCCCCTACGGACGACTCTTGGCCCTAAAAACCACTTCAGCGGCCCTTTTTTACAGCAACACAGGGACGAAACCCCACGCTGGCAAGGGGCGACGAAGGTGGTCGAGCTACCATCCGTAACACACGTATAACTCGCCGCTTCCGAGCTGTAAGTTACAAACTTGCGACCTCTTTAGATTTGGGGCGCTGCATGCGCGACTCGGGAGCCGCGTACACTGAATGAAACTTTTGTTCGGCAAGAATCCAACGGGTGCGATCATACCAGCTCTAGTGCAGCGGATCCCATCAGAAGTCAGCAGTTAAGCGTGCTTGGGCGAGGGTAGTACTAGGATTGGTGACCTCTTGGGAAGTCCTCGTGTTGCACCCCTTTTTCGTTGTTTTTTACTTTCTTAAAAGCACCGATCCTTCTCGTTTCATTTGCTGCGGTCGTCGGACAAGAACTGACCAGGACGCCTCCTGATCCTGAAAACCATATCAGAGGCCCTTTTTCACTGCAACACACGGACGAAACCCCATCCATGTACGGGGCGGTGAATGTGGTCAAGCTACGGTGCGTAACGCACGCCTAGCTCGCCTCTTCCGAGCTGTGAGTTACGAACTTGGGACCTCTTTGGAGCTGGCATGCTGTATGCGCGACTCTGCGGCCGCGTTTCCTCAATGAAACATTTGTTCCGCAAGAATCCAATGGGTGCGATCCTACCAGCACTAATGCACCGGATCCCATCAGAACTCCGCAGTTAAGCGTGCTCGGGCGAGAGTAGTGCTAGGCTGGGTGACCTCCTGGGACGTCCTCGTGTTGCACACCATTTTTGTTGTTTTTTTCTTCCTTAAAAAACACCGATCTTTCTCGTTTCATTTGCTGTGGCCGTCGGATGAGAACTGACTAGGACGAGGAAAAAGCATCCAAATCAGGCCTTCCGCCCATGTTCGCTCGAAATTACCGAAATTCCCCTACGGACGCCTCCTCGCCCTGAAAACCACGTCAGAGGCCCTTTTTTACTGCAACACACGGATGAAACTCCATGCTTGCACGGGGCGATAAAGGTGGTCGAGCTACCGTCCGTAAGGCACGCTTAGCTCGCCGTTTCCGCTCTGTCAGTTACAAACTTGCGACCTCTTTAGATTTGGCGCGCTGTATGTGCGAGTCGGTAGCCGCGTACACTTCATAAAAGATTTGTTACGCAAGAATCCAATGGGTGCGATCATACTAGCACTAGTGCACCGGATCCCATCAGAACTCCGCAGTTAAGCGGGCCAGGGCGAGAGTCGTTCTAGGATGGGTGACCTCCTGGGAAGTCCTCGTGTTGCACCCCTTTTTCTTTTCTTTTTTTCCTTTTTCAGAAGCACTGAACCTTCTAGTTTCATTTGCTGTGGGCATCAGATGAGTCCTGACCAGGATGAGGAAAAAGCATCCAAATCAGGCCTTTCGGCCATGTTCAGTCCAAATGACCAAAATTCCCCTACGGCCGGCTCTTGGCCGTGAAAACCACTTCAGAGGCCCTTTTTTACTGCAGCACACGGACGAAACCCTTGCTTGCCGGGGGCGATGAAGGTGGTCGAGCTACCGTCCGTCACGCTTAGCCTGCCGCTTCCGAGCTATCAGTTACGAACTTGCGACTTATTTGGAGCTGGCGTGCTGTATGCGCGACTGAGCGGCCGCGTACCTCAATGAAACATTTGCTCCGCAAGAATCCAATGGGTGCGATCATACCAGGACTAGTGCACCGGATCCCATCAGAACTCCGCAGTTAAGCGTGCTTGGGCGAGAGCAGTCCTAGTATGGGTGACCACCTGGGAAGTCCTCGTGTTACACTCCTTTTTCGAAGTTTTTTTCTTTCTTAAAAGCACCGATCTTTCTCGTTTCGTTTGTTGTGGCCATCGGCTGAGAACTGACCAGGACGAGGAAAAAGCATCTAAATCAGGCCTTCCGGCCTTGTTCACTCGAAATTTCCGAAATTCCCCTGCGGACGCCTCCTGACCCTGAAAACCACATCAGACGCCCTTTTTACTGCAACACACGGACGAAACCTCATGCTTGCACGGGGCGACGAAGATGGTCGAGCTATCGTCCGTAATGCGCTCTTAGCTCGCCGCTTGCAAGCTGTTAGTTGCGAACTTGCGACCTCTTTAGATTTGGCGCGCCGTTTGCGCGACTTGGTAGCCGCGTGCACTCTATAAAAGATTTGTTCCGCAAGAATCCAACGGTTGCGCTCATACCAGCATCAACGCACCGGATCCCATCAGAACTCCGCAGTTAAGCGCGCTTGGGCGAGAGTAGTACTAGGATGGGTGACCTCCAGGGAAGTCCTCCTGTTGCACCGCTTTCGTTGCTTTTTACTTTCTTAAAAGCTCCGATCCTTCTCGTTTTATTTGCTGTGGCCGTCGGATGAGAACTGACCAGGACGAGGAAAAAGCATCCAAGTCAAGCCTTGCGCCCATGTTCACTCGAAAGTACCGAAATTCCCCTACGGACGCCTCCTGACCCTGAAAACCACATCAGTGGCCCTTTTTTACTGCAACACACGGACGAAACCCCATGCTTGCACGGGGCGATGAAGGTGGTCGAGCTACCGTCCGTAACGCACGCTTAACTCGCCGCTTCCGAGCTGTCAGTTGCGAACTTGCGACCTCTTTAGATTTGGCGCGCTGTTTGTGCAACTCGGGAGCCGCGTACACTCTATAAAAGATTTGTTCCGCAAGAATCCAATGGGCGCGATCATACCAGCACTAATGCGCTGGATCCCATCAGAACTCCGCAGTTAAGCGTGCTTGGGCGAGAGTAGTACTGGGATAGGTGACCTCCTGGGAAGTCCTCGTGTTGCACCCCTTTTTCGTTATTTTTTTTCTTCCTTAAAAAGCACCGATCTTTCTCGTTTCATTTGCTGTGGCCGTCGGATGAGAACTGACCAGGACGAGGAAAAAGAATCCAAATCAGGCACTCCGCCCATGTTCACTCGAAATTACCGAAATTCCCCTACGGACGCCTCCTGGCCCTGAAAACCACATCAGAGGCCCTTTTTTGCTGCAACACACGGACGAAACCCCATGCTTGCACGGGGCGATGAACGTGGTCGAGCTGTCGTCCATAACGCACGCTAAGCTCGCCTCTTCCGAGCTGTCAGTTACGAACTTGCATCCCCTATGGAGCTGGCGTGCTGTATGTGCGACTCTGCGGCCGCGTACCCTCAATGAAACATTTGTTCCGCAAGAATCCAATCGGTGCGATCATACCAGCACTAATGCACCGGATCCCATCAGAATTCCGTAGTTAGGCGGGCCAGGGCGAGAGTCGTTCTAGGATGGGTGACCTCCTAGGAAGTCCCCGTGTTGCACCCCTTTTTCTTTTTTTTTTCCTTTTTTAAAAGCACTGAACCTTCTAGTTTCATTTGCTGTGGGCATCAGGTGAGTCCTGACCAGGACGAGGAAAAAGCATCCAAATCAGGCCTTTCGGCCATGTTCAGTCCAAATGACCAAAATTCCCCTACGGCCGGCTCTTGGCCGTGAAAACCACTTCAGAGGCCCTTTTTTACTGCAGCACACAGACGAAACCCTTGCTTGCCGGGGGCGATGAAGGTGGTCGAGCTACCGTCCGTAACGCAAGCTTAGCTCGCCGCTTCCGAGCTATCAGTTACGAACTTACGACCTATTTGGAGCTGGCGTGCTGTATGCGCGACTGAGCAGCCGCGTACCTCAATGAAACATTTGCTCCGCAAGAATCCAATGGGTGCGATCATACCAGCACTAGTGCACCGGATCCCATCAGAACTCCGCAGTTAACCGTGCTTGGGCGAGAGCAGTACTAGTATGCGTGACCACCTACGAAAACCCACGCTGGCAAGGGGCGATGAAGGTGGTCGAGCTACCATCCGTAACGCACGCATAGCTCGCCGCTTCCGAGCTGTCAGTTACGAACTTGCGACCTCTTTAGATTTGGGGCACTGCATGCGCGACTCGGCGGCCGCGTGGACTCAATGAAACATTTGTTCCGTAAGAATCCAATGGGTGCGATCATACCAGCACTAGGATGGGTAACCTCCTGGGAAGTCCTCGTGTTGCACCCCTTTTTCGTTGCTTTTTTCATCCTAAAAAAGCACCGGTCTTTCTCGTTTCATTTGCTATGGCCGTCGGATGAGAACTGGCCAGGACGCGAAAAAAGCATCCAAATCAGGCCTTCCGCCCATGTTCGCTCGAAATTACCAAAATTCCCCTCCGGACGCCCTTTTTTTACTGCAACACACGGATGAAACCCCATGCTTGCACGGGGCGATGAAGGCGGTCGAGCTACCGTCCGTAACGCACGCTTAGCTCACCCCTTCCGAGCTGTCAGTTACGAACTTGCGACCTCTTCGGAGCTGACGTGCTGTATGCGCGACTCTGCGGCCGCGTACTCTCAATGAAACAATTGTTCCGCAAGAATCTAATGGGGGCGATCATACCAGCACTAATGCACCGGATCCCATCAGAACTCCGCAGTTAAGCGTGCTTAGGCGAGTGTAGTGCTAGGATGGGTGACCTCCTGGGAAGTCCTCGTGTTGCAACCCTTTTTCGTTGTTTTCTACTTTCTTAAAAGCACCGATCCTTCTCGTTTCATTTGCTGTGGCCGTCTGATGAGAACTGACCAGGACGAGGAAAAAGCATCCAAGTCTGACCTTCTGCCCTTGTTCACTCGAAATTTCTGAAATTCTCCAACGGACGCCTCCTGACTCTGAAAACCAGATTAGAGGCCCCATTTTACTGCAACACACGGACGAAAGCCCATGCTTGCACGGGGCGATGAAGGGGGTCGAGCTACCGTCCGTAGCGCACACTTAGCTCGCCGCTTCCGGGCTGTAAGTTGCGGACCTGCGACCTCTTTAGATTTGGCGCGCTGTATGTGCGACTCGGCAGCCGCGTATGCTCTATAAAAGATTTGTTCCGCAAAAATCCGATGGGTGCGATCAAACCTGCACCAAGGCACCGGATCCCATCAGAACTCTGCAATTAAGCGTGCTAGGGCGAGAGTAGTACTAGGATGGATGACCTCGTGGGAAGTCCTCGTGTCGCAACCTTGTTCGTTTTTTTTTCTTTTTTATAAGCACCGATCCTTCTCGTTTCATTTGCTGTGGGCGTTGGATGAGACCTGGCCAGGATCAGGAAAAAGCCATCCAAATCTGGCCTTTCGACCATGTTCAGTCGAAATGACCAAAATTCCCCGACAGACGACTCTTGGCCCTGAAAACCACTTCAGAGGCCCTTTTTTACAGCAACACAAGGACGAAACCCCACGCTGGTAAGGGGCGATGAAGGTGGTTGAGCTACCATCCGCAACGCACGCCTAGCTCGCCGCTTCCGACCTGTAAGTTACGAACTTCCGACCTCTTTAGAGCCGGCGTGCATTAAGCGCGACTCTGCGGCCGCGTACCCTCATTGAAACATTTGTTCCGCAAGAACCCAATGGATGCGATCATACTAGCACAAATGCACCCGATTCCATCAGAACTCCGCAGCTAAGCGTGCTTGGGTGAGAGTAGTACTAGGATGGGCGACCTCCTCAGAAGTCCTCGTGTTGCACCCCTTTTTCGTTGTTTTTTTCTTTCTTAAAAGCACTGATCCTTCTCGTTTCATTTGCTGTGGGCGTCGGATGCGAACTGACCAGGACGAGGAAAAAGCATCCAAATCAGGCCTTTCGTCCCTGTTCAGTCGAAATGACCAAAATTCCCCTACGGACGACTTTTGGCAATAAAAACAGCTTCAGAGACCCTTTTTTACAGCAACACAGGTGGTCGAGCTACCAACCGTAACACACGCATAGCTTGCCGCTTCCGAGCTGTCAGTTACGAACTTGCGACCTCTTTAGATTTGAGGCGCTGCATGCACGACTCGGCTGCCGCGTGGACTCAATGAAACATTTATTACGAAAGAATCCAATGGGAGCGATCATACCAGCACTAATGCATCGGATCCCATCAGAACTCCGCAGTTAAGCGTGCTTGGGCGAGAGTAGTACTGGGATGGGTGACCTCCTGGGAAGTCCTCGTGTTGCACCCCTTTTTCGTTGTTTTTTACTTTCTTAAAAGCACTGATCCTTCTCGTTTCATTTGCTGTGGCCGTCTGATGAGAACTGACCAGGACGAGGAAAAAGCATCCAAGTCCGGCCTTCCGCCATTGTTCACTCGAAATTTCCGAAATTCCCCAGCGGACACCTCATGGCCCTGAAAACCACATTCGAGGCCCCATTTTACTGCAACACACGGACGAAAGCCCATGCTTGCACGGGGCGATGCAGTGGGTCGAGCTACCGTCCGTAACGCACGCTTAGCTCGCCTCTTCCGAGCTGTCAGTTACGAACTTGCGACCTCTTTGGAGCTGGCGTGCGGTATGCGCGACTCTGCGGCCGCGTCCCCTCAATGAAACATTTGTTCCGCAAGAATCCAATGGGTGCGATCATACCAGCCCTAATGCACCGGATCCCATCAGAACTCCGCAGTTAAGCGTGCTTGGGCGAGAGTAGTACTAGGATGGGGGACCTCCTGGGAAGGCCTCGTGTTGCACCCCTTTTTTGTTGTTTTTTTCTTCCTTAAAAAGCAACGATCTTTCTCGTTTCATTTGCTGTGGCCGTCGGATGAGAACTGACCAGGACGAGGAAAAAGCATCCAAATCAGGCCTTCCGCCCATGTTCGCTCGAAATTACTAAAATTCCCCTACGGATTCCTCCTGGCCCTGAAAACCACATCAGAGACCCTTTTTTACTGCAACACGCGGAGGAAACCCCATGCTTGCACGGGGCGATGAAGGTGGTCGAGCTACCTTCCGTAACGCACGCTTAGCTCGCCTCTTCCGAGCTGTCAGTTATGAACTTGCGGCCTCTTTGGAGCTGGCGTGCTGTATGCGCGACTCTGTGGCCGCGTACCCTCAATGAAACATTTGTTCGCAAGAATCCAATGGGTGCGATCATACCAGCACTAATGTACCGGATCCCATCAGAACTCCGCAGTTAAGCGTGCTTGGGCGAGAGTAGTACTAGGATGGGTGACCTCCAGGGAAGTCCTCGTGTTGCACCCCTTTTTCGTTGCTTTTTACTTTCTTAAAAGCACCCATCCTTCTCGTTTCATTTGCTGCGGCCATCTAATGAGAACTGACCAGGACGAGGAAAAAGCATCCAAGTCCGACCTTCCGGCCTTGTTCACTCGAAATTTCCGAAATTCCCCAACGGACACCTCCTGGCCCTGAAAACCACATTAGAGGCCCCATTTTACTGCAACACACGGACGAAAGCCCATGCTTGCACGGGGCGATGAAGGGGTCGACCGACCGTCCGTAACGCACTGTTAGCTCGCCGCTTCCGAGCTGTAAGTTGCGAACTTGTGACCTCTTTAGATTTGGCGCGCTGTATGTGCGACTCGGCAGCCGCGTACGCTCTATGAAAGATTTGTTCCGCAAAAATCCAATGGGTGCGATCAAACCAGCACCAATGCACCGGATCCCATCAGAACTCCGCAGTCCAGCGTGCTTGGGTGAGAGTAGTACTAGGATGGGTGACCTCCTGGGGAGTCCTCGTGTTGCAACCCTTGTTCGTTTTTTTTCCTTTTTTAAAGGCACCGATCCTTCTCGTTTCATTTGCTGTGGGCGTGGGATGAGACCTGACCAGGATGAGGAAAAAGCCATTCAAATCTGGCCTTTCGGCCATGTTCAGTCGAAATGACCAAAATTCCCCAACTGACGACTCTTGGCCCTGAAAACCGCTTCAGAGGCCCTTTTTTACAGCAACACAAGGACGGAACCCCACGCTGGCAAGGGGCGATGAAGGTGGTCGAGCTACCATCCGTAACGCACGCCTAGCTCGCCGCTTCCGACCTGTAAGTTACGAACTTGCGACCTCTTTAGAGCCGTCGTGCATTAAACGCGACTCAGCGGCCGCGTACACTCAACGAAACATTTGTTCCGCAAGAATCCAATGGCTGCGATCGTACCAGCACTAATGCAGCGGATCCCATCAGAACTCCGCAGTTAAGCGTGTTTGGGCAAGAGTAGTAGTAGGATGGGTGACCTCCTGGGAAGCGCTCGTGTTGCACCCCTTTTTCGTTTTTTTTCCTTTTTTAAAAACACTGATCCTTCTCGTTTCATTTGCTGTAGGCGTCGGATGAGACCTGGCCAGGACGAGGAAAAAGCATCCAAATCAGGCCTTTCGTGCATGTTCAGTTGAAATGAGCAAAATTCCCCTACGGACGACACTTGGCCCTAAAAACCACTTCAGAGGCCCTTTTTTACAGCAACACAGGGACGAAACCACACGCTGGCAAGGGGCGATGAAGGTGGTCGAGCTACCATCTGTCACGCACGCATAGCTCGCCGCTTTCGAGCTGTCAGTTTCGAACTTACGGCCTCTTTAGATTTTGGGCGATGCATGCGCGACTCGGCAGCCGCGTGCACTCAATGAAACATTTGTTCTGCAAGATCCAAGGGGTGCGATCATACCAGCACTAATGCACCGGATCCCATCAGAACTCCGCAGTTAAGCGTGCTTGGGCGAGAGTACTACTAGGATGGGTGACCTCCTGGGAAGTCAAAGTGTTGCACCCTTTTACGTTGTTTTTTACTTTCTTAAAAGCACCGATCCTTCTCGTTTCATTTGTCGTGGTCGTCGGATGAGAACTGACCAGGACGAGGAAAAAGCATCCAAGTCCGACCTTCCGCCCTTGTTCACTCGAAATTTCCAAAATTCCCCAACGGACGCCTCCTGGCCCTGAAAACCACTTGAGAGGCCCCATTTTACTGCAACACACGGACGAAAGCCCATGCTTGCACGGGGCGATGGAGGGGGTCGAGCCACCGTCCGTAACGCACGCATAGCTCGCCTCTTCCGAGCTGTCAGTTACGAACTTGCGACCTCTTTGGAGCTGGCGTGCTGTATGCGCGACAATACGGCCGCGTACCATCAATGAAACATTTGTTCCGCAAAAATCCAATGGGTGCGATCAAACCAGCACCAATGCACCGGATCCCGTCCGAACTCCGCAGTCAAGCGTGCTTGGGCGAGAGTAGTACTAGGATGGGTGACCTCCTGGGAAGTCCTCGTGTTGCGACCCTTGTTCTTTTTTTTTCCTTTTTTAAAAGCACCGATCCTTCTCGTTTTACTTGCTGTGGGCGTTGGATGAGACCTGACCTGGATGAGGAAAAAACCATCCAAATCAGTGCTTTCGGGCATGTTCAGTCGAAATGATCAAAATTTCCCTGCGGACGACCCTTGGCCCTCAAAACCACATTAGAGGCCCTTTTTTACAGCAACACAGGGACGAAACCCCACGCTGGCGAGGGGCGATGAAGGAGGTCGAGCTACCATCCGTAACGCATGCATAGCTCGCCTCTTCCGAGCTGTCAGTTACGAACTTGCGACCTTTTTAGATTTGGGGCGCTACATGCGCGACTCGGCAGCCGTGTGGACTCAATGAAACATTTGTTCCGCAAGAATCCAATGGGTACGATCATACCAGCACTAATGCACCGGATCCCATCAGAACTCCGCAGTTAAGCGTGCTTGGGCGAGAGTAGTACTAGGATGGGTGACCTCTTGGGAAGTCCTCGTGTTGCACCCCTTTTTCGTTGTTTTTTACTTTCTTAAAAGCGCCGATCCTTCTCGTTTCATTTGCTGTGGTCGTCGGATGAGAACTGACCAGGACGAGGAAAAAGCATTCAAGTCCGACCTTCCGCCCTTGTTCAGTTGAAATTTCCGAAATTCCCCAACGGACGCCTCCTAGCCCTAAAAACCACTTGAGAGGCCCCATTTTACTGCAACACACGGACGAAAGCCCATGCTTGCACGGGGCGATGGAGGGGGTCGAGCTACCGTCTGTAACGCACGCTTAGCTTGCCTCCTCCGAGCAGTCAGTTACGAACTTACGACTTCTTTGGAGCTGGCGTGCTGTAGGCGGGACTATGCGGCCGCGTACCCTCAATGAAACATTTATTCTGCAAGAATCCAATGGGTGCGATCATGCCAGCAGTAATGCACCAGATCCCATCAGAGCTCTGCAGTTAAGCGTGCTTGGGCGAGTGTAGCACTAGGATGGGTGACCTCCTGGGAAGTCCTCGTGTTGCACCCCTTTTTCGTCGTTTTTTCTTTCTAAAAAGCACCGATCTTTCTCGTTTCATTTGCTGTTGCCTTCGGATGAGAACTGACCAGGACGCGGAAAAAGAATCCAAATCAGGCCCTCCGCCCATGTTCACTCGAAAGGACCAAAATTCCCCAACGGACGCCTCCTGGTCCTGAAAACCACATCAGAGGCCCTTTTTCACCGCAACACACGGACGAAACCCCATGCATGCACGGGGCGGTGAATGTGGTCACGCTACCGTCCGTAACGCAAGCTTAGCTCGCCTCTTCCGAGCTGTCAGTTACGAACTTGCGACCTCGTTGGAGCTGGCGTGCTGTATGCGCGACTCTGCGGCCGCGTACCCTCAATGAAACATTTGTCCCGCAAGAATCCAATGTGTGCGATCATACCAGCACTAATGCACCGGATCCCATCGGAACTCCGCAGTTAAGCGTGCTTGGGCGAGAGTAGTACTAGGATGGCTGACCTCCTGGGAAGTCCTCGTGTTGCACCCCTTTTTTGTTGTTTTTTTCTTCCTTAAAAAGCACCGATCTTTCTCGTTTCATTTGCTGTGGCCGTCGGATGAGAACTGACCAGGACGAGGAAAAAGCATCCAAATCTGGCCTTCGCCCATGTTCGCTCGAAATTACCAAAATTCCCCTACGGACGCCTCCTGGCCCTGAAAACCACATTAGAGGCCCCATTTTACTGCAACACATGGACGAAAGCCCATGCTTGCGCGGGGCGATGAAGGGGTTGAGCGACCGTCCGTAACGCACTCTTAGCTCGCCGCTTCCGAGCTGTAAGTTGCGAACTTGCGACCTCTTTAGATTTGGCGCGCTGTATGTGCGACTCGGCAGCCGCGTACGCTCTATAAAGGATTTGTTCCGCAAAAATCCAATGGGTGCGATCAAACCAGCACCAATGCACCGGATCCCATCAGAACTCCGCAGTCAAGCGTGCTTGGGCGAGAGTAGTACTAGGATGGGTGACGTCCTGGGAAGTCGTCGTGTTGCGACCCTTGTTCTTTTTTTTCCCTTTTTTAAATGCACCGATCCTTCTCGTTTCATTTGCTGTGGGCGTTGGATGAGACCTAACCAGGACGAGGAAAAAACCATCCAAATCAGGCCTTTCGGGCGTGTTCAGTCGAAATGACCAAAATTCCCCTACTGACGACTCTTGGCCCTGAAAACCACTTCAGAGGCCCTTTTTTACAGCAACACAAGGACGAAACCCCACGCTGGCAAGGGGCGATGATGGTGGTCGAGCTACCATCCGTAACGCACGCCTAGCTCACCGCTTCCGACCTGTGAGTTACGAACTTGCGACCTCTTTAGAGCCAGCGTGCATTAAGCGCGACTCAGCGGCCGGGTACACTCAACGAAACATCTGTTCCGCAAGAATCCAGCGGCTGCGATCATACCAGCACTAATGCAGCGGATCCCATCAGAGCTCCGCAGTTAAGCGTGTTTGGGCAAGAGTAGTAGCAGGATGGTTGACCTCCTCGGAAGCGCTCGTGTTGCACCCCTTTTTCGTTTTTTTTCCGTTTTTACAAACACTGATCCTTCTCGTTTCATTTGCTGTGGGCGTCGGATGAGACCTGACCAGGACGAGGAAAAAGCATCCAAATCAGGCCTTTCGTCCATGTTCAGTCGAAATGACCAAAATTCCCCTACGGACGACTCTTGGCCCTAAAAACCACTACAGAGGCCCTTTTTTACAGCAACACAGGGACGAAACCCCACGCTGGCGAGGGGCGATGAAGGAGGTCGAGCTACCATCCGTAACGCACGCATAGCTCGCCGCTTCCGAGCTGTCAGTTACGAACTTGCGACCTCTTTAGATTTGGGGCGCTGCATGCGCGACTCGGCAGCCGCGTGCACTCAATGAAACATTTGTTCCGTAAGATCCAATGGGTGCGATCATACCAGCACTAATGCACCGGATCCAATCAGAACTCCGCAGTTAAGCGTGCTTGGGCGAGAGTAGTACTAGGATGGGTGACCTCCTGGGAAGTCCTCGTGTTGCACCCCTTTTTTGTTGTTTTTTACTTTCTTAAAAGCACCGATCCTTCTCGTTTCATTTGCTGTGGTCGTCGGATGAGAACTGACCAGGACGAGGAAAAAACATCCAAGTCCGACCTTCCGCCCTTGTTCACTCGAAATTTCCAAAATTCCCCAACGGACGCCTCCTGGCCCTGAAAACCACTTGAGAGGCCCCATTTTACTGCAACACACGGACGAAAGCCCATGCTTGCACGGGGCGATGGAGGGGGTTGGGCTACCGTCCGTAACGCACGCTTAGCTCGCCTCTTCCGAGCTGTCCGTTACGAACATGCGGCCTCCTTGGAGCTGGCGTGCTGTATGCGCGACTCTGCGGCAGCTTTCCCACAATGAAACATTTGTTCCGCAAGAATCCAATGGGTGCGATCATGCCAGCACTAATGCACCGGATCCCATCAGAACTCCGCAGTTAAGCGTGCTTGGGCGAGAGTAGTACTAGGATGGGTGACCTCCTGGGAAGTCCTTGTGTTGCACCCCTTTTTGTTGTTTTTTTCTTCCTTAAAAAGCACCGATCTTTCTCGTTTCATTTGCTGTGGTCGTCGGAGGAGAACTGACCAGGACGAGGAAAAAGAATCCAAATCAGGCCTTCCGCCCATGTACGCTCGAAATTACCAAAATTTCCCTGCGGACGCCTCCTGGCCCTGAAAACCACATTAGAGGCCCTTTTTCACTGCATCACACGGACTAGACCCCATGCATGCACGGGGCGGGGAATGTGGTCGAGCTACCGCCCGTAACGCACGCTTAGCTCGCCTCTTCCGAGCTCTCAGTTACGAACTTGCGACCTCTTTGGAGGTGGCGCGCTGTATGCGCGACTCTGCGGCCTCGTTCCGTCAATGAAACATTTGCTCCGCAAGAATCCAATGGCAGTGATCATACCAGCACTAATGCACCGGATCCCATCAGAACTCCGCAGTTAAGCGTGCTTGGGCGAGAGCAGTACTGGGATGGGTGACCTCCTGGGAAGTCCTCGTGTTGCACCCCTTTTCTGTTGTTTTTTTCTTCCTTAAAAAGCACCGATCTTTCTCGTTTCATTTGCTGTGGCCGTCGGATGAGAACTGACCAGGACGAGGAAAAAGCATCCAAATCGGGCCTTTCGCCAATGTTCGCTCGAAATTACCAAAATTCCCCTACGGACGCCTCCTGGCCCTGAAAACCACATCAGAGGCACTTTTTTACTGCAACACACGGATGAAACCCCATGCTTGCACGGGGCGATGAAGGTGGTCGAGGTACCGTCCATAACGCACGCTTAGCTCGCCTCTTTCGAGCTGACAGTACGAACTTGCGACCTCTTTGGAGCTGGCGTGCTGTATGCTCGACTCTGCGGCCGCGTACCCTCAATGAAACATTTGTTCCGCAAGAATCCAAAGGGCGCGATCATACCAGCACTAATACACCGGATCCCATCAGAACTCCGCAGTTAAGCGTGCTTGGGCGAGAGTAGTACTAGGATGGGTGACCTCCTGGGAAGTCCTCGTGTTGCACCCCTTTTTCATCGTTTTTTCTTTCTAGAAAGCACCGATCTTTCTCGTTTCATTTGCTGTTGCCTTCGGATGAGAACTGACCCGGACGAGGAAAAAGAATCCTAATCAGGCCCTCCGCCCATGTTCACTCGAAATGACCGAAATTCTCCTACGGACGCCTCCTGGTCCTGAAAACCACATCAGAGGCCCTTTTTCACTGCAAAACACGGACGAGACCCCATGCATGCACGGGGCGGGGAATGTGGTCAGGCTACCGTCCGTAACGCACGCTCAGCTCGCCTCTTCCGAGCTGTCAGTTACGAACTTGCGGCCTCTTTGGAGCTGGCGTGCTGTATGCGCGACTCTGCGGCCGCGTTCCCTCAATGAAACATTTGCTCCGCAAGAATCCAATGGGTGCGATCATACCAGTACTAATGCACCGGATCCCGTCAGAACTCCGCAGTTAAGCGTGCTTGGGCGAGAGTAGTACTAGGGTGGGTGACCTCCTGGGACGTCCTCGTGTTGCACCCCTTTTTTGTTGTTTTTTTCTTCCTTAAAAAGCACCGATCTTTCTCGTTTCACTTGCTGCGGCCGTCGGAGGAGAACTGACCAGGACGAGGAAAAAGAATCCAAATCAGGCCTTCCGCCCATGTTCGCTTGAAATTACCAAAATTCCCCGATGGACGCCTCCTGGCCCTGAAAACCACATTAGAGGCCCTTTTTTACTGCAACACACGGATGAAACCTCATGCTTGCACGGGGCGATGAAGGTGGTCGAGCTTCCGTCCGTAACGCACGCTTAGCTCGCCTCTTCCGAGCTGTCAGTTACGAACTTGCGACCTCTTTAGAGCTGGCGTGCTGTATGCGCGACTCTGCGGCCGCGTTCTCTCAATGAAACATTTGTTCCGCAAGAATTCAATGGGTGCGATCACACCAGCACTAATGCACCGGATCCCATCCGAACTCTGCAGTTAAGCGTGCTTGGGCGAGAGTAGTACTAGGATGGGGGGCCTCCTGGGAAGTCCTCGTGTTGCACCCCTTTTTTGCTGTCTTTTTTTTCTTCCTTAAAAAGCACCGATCTTTCTCGTTTCATTTGCTGTGGCCGTCGGATGAGAACTGGCCAGGACGAGGAAAAAGCATCCAAATCAGGCCTTCCGCCCATGTTCGCTCGAAATTACCAAAATTCTCCTACGGACGCCTCCTGGCCCTGAAAACCACATTAGAGGCCCCATTTTACTGCCACACACGGACGAAAGCCCATGCTTGCACGGTGCGATGGAGGGGGTCGAGCTACCGTCCGTAACGTACGCTTAGCTCGCCTCTTACGAGCTGTCAGTTACTTGCGACCTCTTTGGAGCTGGCGTGCTGCTTGCGCGACTCTGCGGCCGCGCACCCTCAATGAAACATTTGCTCCGCAAGAATCCAACGGGTGCGATCATACCAGCACTAATGCACCGGATCTCCTCAGAACTCCGCAGTTAAGCGTGCTTGGGCAAGAGTAGTACTAGGATGGGTGACCTCCTGGGAAGTCCTCGTGTTGCACCCCTTTTTCGACGTTTTTTCTTTCTAAAAGGCACCGATCTTTCGCGTTTCATTTGCTGTTGCCTTCGGATGGGAACTGAGCAGGACGAGGAAAACGAATCCAAATTAGGCCCTCCGCCCATGTTCACTCGAAATGACCGAAATTCCCCTACGGACGCCTCCTGGTCCTGCAAACCACATCAGAGGCCCTTTTTCACTGCAACACACGGACGAAACCCCATGCATGCACGGGGCGGCGAATGTGGTCAAGCTACCGTCCGTAACGCACGCTTAGCTCGCCTCTTCCGAGCTGTCAGTTACGAACTTGCGGCCTCCTTGGAGCTGGCGTGCTGTATGCGCGACTCTGCGGCCTCGTTCCCTCAATGAAACATTTGTTCCGCAAGAATCCAATGGGTGCGATCATACCAGCACTAATGCATCGGATCCCATCAGAACTCCACAGTTAAGCGTGCTTGGGCGAGAGTAGTACTAGGATGGTTGACCTCCTGGAAAGTCCTCGTGTTGCACCCCTTTTTGTTGTTTTTTTCTTTCTTAAAAAGCACCGATCTTTCTCGTTTCATTTGCTGTTGCCTTCGGATTAGAACTGACCCGGACGAGGAAAAAGAATCCAAATCAGGCCCTCCGCCCATGTTCGCTCGAAATTACCAAAATTTCCTACGGACGCCTCCTGGTCCTGAAAACCACATCAGCGGCCCTTTTTCACTGCAACACACGGACGAGACCCCATGCATGCACGGGGCGGGGAATGTGGTCAAGCTACCGTCCGTAACGCACGCTTAGCTCGCCTCTTCCGAGCTGTCAGTTACAAACTTGCGACCTCTTTGGAGCCGGCGTGCTGTATGGGCAACTCTGCGGCCGCGTTCCCTCAATGAAACATTTGTTCCGCATGAATCCAATGGGTGCGATCATACCAACACTAATGCACCGGATCCCGTCAGAACCCGTTAGTTAAGCGTGCTGGGCTGAGAGTAGTACAGGATGGGACCTCCTGGGACGTCTCGTGTTGACCTTTTTTGTTGTTTTTTTCTTCCTTAAAAAGCACCGATCTTTCTCGTTTTATTTGCTGTGGCCGTCGGAGCGAGAACTGACCAGGACGAGGAAAAAGAATCCAAATCAGGCCTTTCGCCCAGTCGCTCGAAATTACAAAAATCCCCTTACAGACGCCTCCTGGCCCTGAAAACCACATTAGAGGCCCCTTTTTTACTGCCAACTACAGGATGAAACCTCACGCTTGCACGGGGCGATGAGGTGGTCGAGCTACCGTCCGTAACGCACGCTAGCTCACCTCCTTCAGAGCTGTCAGTTAAGAACTTGCGACCTCTTTGGAGCTGGGTGCTGTCGTGCACGGACCCTGCGGCCGCCGTTTCTCAACGAAACATTTCTTCCGCAAGATCCAATGGGTGCTATCATACCAGCACTAATGCACCAGATCTCATCAGAACTCCGCAGTTAAGCGTGCTTGGGCGAGAGTAGTACTAGGATGGGTGACCTCCTGGGAAGTCCTCGTGTTGCACCCCTTTTTTGTTGTTTTTTTTCTTCCTTAAAAAGTACCGATCTTTCTCGTTTCATTTGCTGTGGCCGTCGGATGAGAACTGACCAGGACGAGGAAAAAGCATCCAAATCAGGCCCGCCGCCCATGTTCGCTCGAAACTACCAAAATTCCCCTACGGACGCCTCCTGGCCCTGAAAACCACAGTAGAGGCCCCATTTTACTGCAACACACGGACGAAAGCCCATGCTTGCACGGGGCGAGGAAGGGGCGGAGCGACCGTCCGTAACGCGCTCTTAGCTCGCCGCTTCCGAGCTGTAAGATGCGAACTTGCGACCTCTTTAGATTTGGCGCGCTGTATGCGCGACTCGGCAGCCACGTACGCTCTATAAAAGATTTGTTCCGGAAAAATCCAATGGGTGCGATCAAACCAGCACCAATGCACCGGATCCCATCAGAACTCCGCAGTCAAGCGTGCTTGGGCGAGAGTAGTACTAGGATGGGTGACGTCCTGGGAAGTCCTCGTGTTGCAACCCTTGTTCATTTTTTTTTCTTTTTTAAAAGCACCGATCCTTCTCGTTTTATTTGCTGTGGGCGTTGGATGATACCTGACCAGGATGAGGAAAAAACCATCCAAAACAGGCCTTTCGGGCATGTTCAGTCGAAATGAGCAAAATTCCCCTACTGACGACTCTTGGCCCTAAAAACCACTTCAGAGGCCCTTTTTTACTGCAACACAAGGACGAAACCCCACGCTGGCAAGAGGCGATGATGGTGGTCGAGCTACCATCCGTCACGCACGCCTAGCTCGCCGCTTCCGACCTGTGAGTTACGAACTTGCGACCTCTTTAGAGCCGGCGTGCATTAAGCGCGACTCGGCGGCCGGGTACACTCAACGAAACATTTGTTCCGCAAGAATCCAGCGGCTGCGATCATACCAGCACTAATGCAGCGGATCCCATCAGAACTCCGCAGTTAAGTGTGTTTGGGCAAGAGTAGTAGGAGGATGGTTGACCTCCTGGGAAGCGCTCGTGTTGCACCCCTTTTTCGTTTTTTTTCCATTTTTACAAACACTGATCCTTCTCGTTTCATTTGCTGTGGGCGTCGGATGAGACCTGGCCAGGACGAGGAAAAAGCATCCAAATCAGGCCTTTCGTCCATGTTCAGTCGAAATGACCAAAATTCCCCTACGGACGACTCTTGGCCCTAAAAACCGCTTCAGAGGCCCTTTTTTACGGCAACACAGGGACGAAACCCCACGCTGGCGAGGGGCGATGAAGGAGGTCGAGCTACCATCCGTAACGCACGCATAGCTCGCTGCTTCCGAGCTATCAGTTACGAACTTGCGACCTCTTTAGATTTGGGGCGCTGCATGCGCGACTCGGCAGCCACGTGGACTCAATGAAACATTTGTTCCGCAAGAATCCAATGGGTGCGATCATACCAGCACTAATGCACCGGATCCCATCAGAACTCCGCAGTTAAGCGTGCTTGGGCGAGAGTAGTCCTAGGATGGGTGACCTCCTCGGAAGTCCTCGTGTTGCGCCCCTTTTTCGTTGTTTTTTACTTTCTTAAAAGCACCGATCCTTCTCGTTTCATTTGCTGTGGTCGTCGGATGAGAACTGACCAGGACGAGGAAAAAACATCCAAGTCCGACGTTCCGCCCTTGTTCACTCGAAATTTCCAAAATTCCCCAACGGACGCCTCCTGGCCCAGAAAACCACTTGAGAGGCCCCATTTTACTGAAACACACGGATGAAAGCCCATGCTTGCACGGGGCGATGGAGGGGGTTGAGCTACCGTCCGTAACGCACGCTTAGCTCGCCTCTTCCGAGCTGTCAGTTACTTGCGACCTCGTTGGAGCTGGCGTGCTGCTTGCGCGACTCTGCGGCCGCGTACCCTCTGTGAAACATTTGCTCCGCAAGAATCAAACAGGTGCGATCATACCAGCACTAATGCACCAGATCTTCTCAGAACTCCGCAGTTAAGCGTGCTTGGGCGAGAGTAGTACTAGGATGGGCGACCTCCTGGGAAGTCTTCGTGTTGCACCCCTTTTTCGTCGTTTTTTCTTTCTACAAGGCACCGATCTTTCTCGTTTCATTTGCTGTTGCCTTCGGATGAGAACTGAGCAGGACGAGGAAAAAGAATCCAAATCAGGCCCTCCGCCCATGTTCACTGGAAATGACCAAAATTTCCCTACGGACGCCTCCTGGTCCTGAAAACCACATCAGATGCCCTTTTTCGCTGCAACACACGGACGAAACCCCATGCATGCACGGGGCGGCGAATGTGGTCAAGCTACCGTCCGTAACGCACGCTTAGCTCGCCTCTTCCGAGCTGTCAGTTACGAACTTGCGGCCTCGTTGGAGCTGGCGTGCTGTATGCACGACTCTGCGGCCTCGTTCCCTCAATGAAACATTTGTTCCGCAAGAATCCAATGGGTGCGATCATACCAGCACTAATGCACCGGATACCATCAGAACTCCGCAGTTAAGCGTGCTTGGGCGAGAGTAGTACTAGGATGTGTGGCCTCCTGGAAAGTCCTCGTGTTGCACCCCTTTTTGTTGTTTTTTTCTTCCTTAAAAAGCACCGATCTTTCTCGTTTCATTTGCTGTGGCCGTCGGAGGAGAACTGACCAGGACGAGGAAAAAGAATCCAAATCAGGCCTTCCGCCCATGTACGCTCGAAATTACCAAAATTTCCCTACGGACGACTCCTGGCCTTGAAAACCACATTAGAGGCCCTTTTTTACTGCAACACACGGATGAAACCTCATGCTTGCACGGGGTGATGAAGGTGGTCGAGTTACCGCCCGTAACGCACGCTTAGCTCGCCTCTTCCGAGCTCTCAGTTACGAACTTGCGACCTCTTTGGAGCTGGCGCGCTGCATGCGCGACTATGCGGCCGTGCACCCTCAATGAAACATTTGTTCCGCAAGAATCCAATGGGTGCGATCATACGAGCACTAATGCACCGGATCCCGTCAGAACTCCGCAGTTAAGCGTGCTTGGGCGGGAGTAGTACTAGGATGGGTGACCTCCTGGGAAGTCCTCGTGTTGCACCCCCTTTTCGTTGTTTTTTTCTTCCTTAAAATCGCCGATCTTTCTCGTTTCATCTGCTGCGGCCGTCGGATGAGAACTGACCAGGACGAGGAAAAAGCATCCA
>JAKOGI010003324.1:0-57848 GCA_029747015.1 Carnegiea gigantea | reverse complement strand
TATATATATATATATATATATATATATATATATATAGACACGTATACACACACACAAATATATATCTGTAGATATATATGCACGGACACATACATACGTACATACACACACATACATTTATATGTATGCATGTATGTGTGTGTATATATATATATATATATATATATATATATATATATATATATATAAAATATATATATATATATATATATATATATATATATATATATATATATATATATAAATTATATATATATATATATATATATATATATATATATATATATATATATATATATGCGCATTTATATATATATATATATATATATATATATATATATATATATATATATATATATATATATATATATATACATGTATATATATATATATATATATATATATATATATATATATATATATATATATATATATATATATATATATATATATATATATATATAGATAGAGAGAGAGAGAGGGAGAGAGAGAGAGGACAATGCATTATTTATGTATCCACTCATCCGCCAATTTGTCCATCCTCTTCTCTGTTCTTTCAATGTTTACTCAGAGAGTAAAAAGCTGCTTGTGCGATAAGGTAATTTGGGTCGAGGGTCTAGAAAAAATAAGCTTGTCTAGCTAAATTTCTTCTCTTCTAATCTCACTTATGAGTCAAACTAAGAGAGTTTGTGCTTAGATCCATAATTTTGTGTGATCATGCGTCAAAGTTTGGCTGCAGGCGTGGAATATACACAAGTCGAGAGCACGGGTAAGCCATTTTTGATGGTATTTCACCATCTATGGCTGGCTGTGTCACTTGTCCAGGACCAAGATGGAAATTTGGCTGACGATAATGTTTTACTAATTTCTTTTAGGCATGTCCTTATCTTTTATTACATAATTTGAATTACATTTGATCCTTATGTAGAGTATGACTATTGTTTATTCATACTGATTTCAAACTTTATATATTAGACCCTGTAACCTAATATAATTTATGTAATTGTACTTTAAATTATGGCTGTTGAATGTGAATAATTTATGATAGAAATTGGATGAATTATGTTTTGAATAAATAATTCATACCAAATACTTGATAAGCTATGTCAAATGTCAATTATATGCCATCTTTTTTGATTCCTGACCTAATGCTTATAACCCAGGTTGTTTAAGAGGCCGATTGAACCCCATTTAAGTTAGTAATTCAAAATTGCGATCATTACTAAGCTGAGGTGCTAGACTGCCTCTAATTTGGGATTTCTCTATTGCTTTCTCGCCCTGAAAAAAGCAAAATTAAAGTTACCATTGTTCTCTGCGGGACATAACACTCATGTATTTACCAACATACAACACCTTGTGCATTTACAAGTATTTGGGTCTAATTTTTAAGACTTAAAAATCCACAACACAGTGTTTTCAATCAGTACGATTTCCTACTCAACATTGGATGAGTTCTATGACCTTTCTTTTAACATTTACCTGCTCCAATGTTCTTCATATCATATCCGAGCGGACTAATTATACAGACTCGTTGTTTGCAGTAATTGATTAATATGATACAACTAGTAACCTTGTTACAAGCTCAAAGTGAATATAATATTTGCTTCAAAATCTTATGCATCTTTCGATACATTCACTTGTATGACATGTATGGTATCCATATCATGTTTACCATCATCGAGCATCATATCGACCATGCATTCGCTTTACTTACGCTATACTCTATGCACAACTCATAATTATAGCCTTGCTCTAGCGACCCAGCTATTTTGTTTCATAGGCGCGTGAGCGTTGGGCCCACTAACAATCAGTATCCAGTCAGTGTAGGCTGTGCAAAATGTTTTGTAAAGGATGCATGTAAATAATTCAATTTTAAAAAAATCCATATACAAAATCGTGTTTTTTTCTCCTATGTTTTCAAATGGTCTAGGCACTTCTACTACTTGCCGCGCTGCTAGCTTTTCCACCTGACAATCGAATAATTTGGGGAATGTCCACTAAGAATGCCTTAGTAATTATAGATTTTAGGTAATGTACGTAGATTCTTCTTTGCATCTACCTTTAAAAGCGTATTGCCAAAAGTGTCATTTTGCATAATCGAGACTCCCATTTCCACCATTGTTCCAACCATTGATGTTCATAAGATTTTTATGATACGGTTTCCAAATGTTATGAATGCCTTTGCTTCATTCCCCAGCAAATCAACTTTATTAACCCTATAATCATTTACAAAATTTTAGTGTCCTATCCTTTACCTTTACTGTAAAACTGGTGCACCTCAAGAGTAACCCTTGTCTCGTATACTTTTGCTCCCTTAGATGAAACACGTCTCTCCCTATACCTTGAATGCATTACTGTTGGCAATGATATTTTCTTTTTTCTCGTCTTTTTACAGTGTTGAAGTTTGAAGCATAGTTGGCTTCAAGTTTTGGTTCCTCAAAAATCTCAATTATGTCATTTATCCATCCAATCATTATTGGTTACCACATTGACCGTACCGAACAAATTGCCTTAGTGAATTTTGAATAACTTTACTTGTAGCACCTTTCAGTGGTTGAAAACCGCTTTAGTTTTGAGGAAGATAGAATATGATTCATAACACCATTGAATTTGCAACTCTTGTACTTACCTGCCTTCCCATGTCCTTGAATAAATACTTAAGATTAATTATTCCACGTAATATAAGTATAGCCCAAAGATACTAACTTTTAAATTCATGAAAGCGGTCATGCCCTTCTTACTTCAATAATCTCATATGTTTATCGGCCATATCGGAAATTAGATTCTACCTTTTGTCTTCAAGACGAGAGTCGTCTAAACATGTAACACTCCAAACCTTATAGCCATGAGATTAGTTCTAGTTAACCAAGCAACTAGGGGTTATCGCAGCAGTATTAGCAAATGTTTGAAATGTTACTCCTATTCTCCGAAGGGCTAGGTGGAACGAAAGCCGTAACATCCAATTGCAATACCGATTATCCATCAAGGTATAATGACTTAAAAACATAGAAAACGCCCATGGACACACAAAATCACTCTTCGGTCCATACTAAGCTTGTAAGTCACAACCTATTTTAAATAGCCTTGACATCATTGATCACTACTTAAGTAGACTTGATGACTAGAACGCCAAATGGATTGCCACTGGGAGCCTCTATGACTCCCAACATAGACTTGACTTGATCCAATATGCCACTTGTTATTCGCCTCTGCTTTATTCGCATTAGCTGCCTTACTCAATTAGAACATGGGAAAAGAATAGAAAACCAAAAAAAAAAAAAAAAAAAAAAAAAAGAAAAATGAGAAGTTCCCGGTTCATCTACCCCTACACAGTAAAAATCGAACTCTGGAAAATCTGATGAATGTATGCATTTCGATTCATTTTATTACGAAATATGAGGGAGAGGAATTAAGAATTATTAAAATTGTTGCTGTATTTATTATTATCTAATTGAGCCTGTATTTATTATTATCTAATTGAGCCCTTATTATTGATAACTACGATCATGGGACTTTCCATCTATCTAACTATACTTAAAATTGAGTGATCACACAATATTTGGATACTTGACAATCACTCATTCGATATAAATATTTTTTTCTTTTTTCTTTTTTAAGATATTGATGAAGGCATTAATTAAGACTTATTAGAAAAAGTAATTAAATCAAATTAACGTAGGCATTCAACTTATAGGTTTAATTTTGTATTTCAAAAGTGCTTAAAATTACAAGTCCAATTTTGTGTTCTGAGTTTTTTTTTTTTTTTTAAAGAATTGGTATATTCTTAGAACATATATAAATTCTATATTCATAATCTTAATATTACAGATATAGGAAATGGTAAAATCATGGGTCAAGAATATTGCAAATATTATTTTAAAAAATTATGATTTTAATTAATTGTTTCATCATAGTTTCATTAATGTATATTTACAAATATTTAGTTCGCCCAAAAAAAAGTTTAAATTTTAGTCTTAATGTTAGTTTTCGAGAATTGATAAAATAACTATTAGTTCTTTGATTCTTTTTAACGTTTTCATGATATTGATTGATGACACTTTAATTTTTTTAATCAAACTTTTGTAACTAATCAATATTTGTAACTGAGGCTTCTTCTTTTAACGTATTTTGCATGGATTAGTTCCAACATTTCAACTTTTCTCCCCACATAAAAAGAAGGCCCTACAAAGATATGCTCCAAGAGTAATATGCCAAGTCGGTGCTAACATCTATAAATTACTTTTCATAATTTGTGGAGGAAGGTTGTTTTCATAAAATATTTTTATTTTATATTTTATAATTCTATTATTTTTTTCAAAGGATTTTATTACTCTTATTATGTTTTGAGTGTTGAATAATTTATCAATTTAGTACTATTATTAGGGGATACATAAAAATGACCAGATGGTGGTTGAGGTATTGGAAAAGTTATTAAGACGAGAAGTTTAGTTTTTCTTCTTTTTTTTGTAGCACTGAGATCTTTTTAGAACCTTACACAAATCTTACATTTGTAATCTTAATATCATAAAAATAAAAATGATAAAATCATGGGTTAAGAACATATAAATACCATTTTTTAAAAATAGGATTGAAAATAACTATTTTTATTATCGTTCATAATATATATTTACAAACCACTTGGATCGCCAAAGAAAAGGTTTTACAAATAGTCATAATCCTCATGTTAATTAAGAATGTGTAAAATGACTATGAACTCTTTAATTATCTTTAGCAGTTTGATGATATTAATTGATGATTTTAAATTTTAAAATCAAACTTTTGTACCTAATGGGTATTTATAATTGGGGCTCGAATTTTGTAATTGGGGCTGCTTTTTGTAACTTATTATGCATGTATGGATCCATTTTTTTAATAAAACTTTGTAACTAAGAGATATTTTAATTTTTTAATGAATAATACTTTGATCAATAGCAATAACATGGGTGATGTCATTTAGTAAATATATAGTAATTCAAGAATAATTAGAATGGATATAAGTAGTATTTCAAGAGTTACTATAAATCGATGGGATTGGTACATTCACAATTAAATAAAAAATGGATTGTTAAATATTTTAAATAATCAATTACAAATAAGCACAGTTAAAATTACCATTTTTGTAAATTAGATTGAATAACACAATGGGTTTAACTGTGATGCTTCAGTTATCAACAAAAAAAAATTGGACTTCTAGACTATATTTATCAAAATATTAATTTATTTTGGAAGATATGAGCAAGAGTTTTGCCCAACAATATATTTATTATAAATATGTTGATTTATCACATGGAGATTTGTTAAACAAGAAAATAATAACAATCCATGCCAAGCATGGCCCTAACACTAGTTATTGCTAATTTCGAGTTACATACGTACACACATATGGGTATATACTGCACATAATTTCCATAATCATCCATACATGAGTTTATTTACTATTTTTTCCACTTATCTCGGTTATTTTTGTTATATCATTTGCACTAAAAATTAATTTGAGGAAACCACTGTTGTTGTTCTTGTTGTAATAACACTAGTACTAATAATAATTCCACTACATTTACTATAACTCATACTTTGAATAAAATTATATAGGTGATATACAATCAACCTAATTTAGGTAGAATTAGGTAACAAGGTGTTAATTCTTCCCTTAAAAAAAAAAAATTTGTCCTCAAAACTATAAAGATGGACATATTTCTATGGCAATTTAATATACATAGTCTAATATCCTTCTCTAAATATTATGTACAGGGGGCTTTTGAAATATTGTTTATTGTGCTTTTTCTGAAGTTAAGTCATATGGGATAGACTAGTTCATATGAAAGACATTGCAATATATGCAGTAGCATGGGACAAGCCTAGCTATCTTTATCGCGTAACCTGTATCATTTTGACTACCTTAACTTAAACACAAATTCTTGTATGAGATGATCTCATGGCGATTTATTGTGAGATCTCTTTTGTGGCAAGACATTTTCTTTTTAAATTTAGAAGGTGGTTAATGAGTGCATGAAATGGCTTAAAGTATAAGTCATCATGAGAGGTCTCACACAAGACTTATTGCTTACCATATAAAAGCTCTCTTAATACCATTTTTAGAACGGTTCGACAGCTAATTGCCCAGGAAATCGTGTACACTGCTTATAGTTTTACTTTGATTGTCCTTTAATCACCGAAGTAATTTTTTCGCCTGATGCTTCCGTATTGTCTAGTAAATCAAGGGCTCAATTTCCTTTCATAATGAGAGGTCTAACCCTTTCCATTGTCAAAATATTTAGAAACACCCCATACTAAAACTTGATAAGTTGCATTCGTAGCTTGTTAGTATATGAAGCTTCATGTCTCCGAAATAATATAGTTACTAAGTAAAATTGAGTTTGAAGTTTTGGGATTCTATTTGGTACCAATTCTCACAACATTAATTAGCTGTTGATTTACTCCCTGTGTGATATCACTGATATGTATAGTAATAGATGGGCTGGCTGCAAAAGTCCATGTATGACAACTCAAATGACATTTTTCTTAATTCTGGTAGGAAAAAGTCACAAATATTCATAGATGGTTAGAAAGCCCTTTTTCAAGTGTTACCATTAAGACCCACAATACTCCAGCCAATCACTGACGCTCCTCTTTGTCCTTTCCACATATATAACCCTTATTCACAAAATATTCCACGTTATACTTAGATTATTCAACTAAAATATTCATGCAAAACCCAGTAGATTCTTGCTGGCCTTGACAAATTTGAGAGTTTTTTTTTCGTTTTTCAATTCGAAACGAATGCTGCGTCTCTGCTTCCCCCCCCCCCAAGGCCACTTGCATGGTATACATGATGCACTTCTAAGTTCCAAAGAGAAGAAACTAAGAAGGGATCTCGAGTAGTGGGCAAATAAGGGTCACAGTTTGAGTTTGCAAAAATTAGAACAAGATAAGCTCAGTAGTCTTAGATAAGATATCACCACCAAGAATACTTAGAGTTCACCCTTGAACCATTTGAGATAAGATATCACCACTAAAAGATCACAAGAGACTCTTGAACATCACTCTACGGAGCTAAGCTAGAGATAAGTAAGAGAAGGAAAAATTTAGAGGGAGTTTGAACTCAACCTTTTGTTAACTCACACCATGATGATTACAAGAGTCAATGAGGGTGTTTAAAACCCTTCCCAAGCTGCCTTTCACGTTCAAACCAGCTTAGGGAACCCAAATGCAACTTGATAGACTAAGAACAATTAGAGAGCTTAAAACTTGACAACACATTAGCTTTACGTCCCAATCAAAATTGGTGTCATAATCTAATACAATCCTATTACTACCCTTCTAATACCTTATTTGGAATCTAGACAAGTTGCTTGTACTCTTGATTAGCCAAAAGCAGGTGCTGAATCGACTGATTAAAGACCAAAATGCAAACAGCCCCAAATCGGGTAAAAAGGTATTTCCTTGTACTTTGGGCTGCTTAAAAGCAAATCCCTTGGACAAAAGGAACCATAATTTGGGGGGGGGGTTAATGATAAATATTTAGAAATATTTTGATGCCAAGAAATCCTACAAATCAACTAGTTAAGTTGCTCCACCACATGTTGCTATTCTGAACAGATGCTACTGGGAACAAATCTGGAGTAGTTGACTTTGAAGCTTAGTTTGACAAACCAAATGAACTCCAAATGACTTCAAGCTTGATCTTTTGAATTCCTTACTTAAGCTTTCATATGTGCAAGAATCAACTCCCATTCCTTTCTAGAACTCAAGATATAAAGCAGTAAAGTTCAACCTTTTCCCTGGCTGAACTAGAAACTTGGACTATTTGACACTCCTTGACAAATTGAGCTATGGCCTTAATTTCTTGATTATTTGGACTGGTTTGGTGACCTTGATCCTGCGCCTCAAGCTGCCCTTCCATAGATACATCAATATAAGAGTGTGATAACTCGTATTTTATGTGTAATGTATTTATTTTTAGCTATTTTTAAAGTCCTTAAGATGCATTTCAAGTAAAAATAATGCATATTTTATGTCTTCAAATGTTAAGATGAAATATAAATTTAGCTGCAAACTCGATCAACAGAAGATCAAGCAACCTAGAATTTTAGGTCCATTCCAATATCCCAACATGTCGAGCCCGAATCCCACGTGCCTAGGTCCATTACACATATGCCTATCGTTACCTCTATCCCCATCCTTAACTGAAGCTCAGCTGGATTGCAAAGTCAATGCATGCCCAGCAACGTGCCCATCATCCGATCACAAAAGACCATGGCCCAGGCCATCACCATTTTCTCTCCCTCCAACGCCATCATATGGGCCTTTTCCATTCTATTCTTTTTGGCCCAGCATGAAGACTACCTTGGTTCAACTCTCTCTATTGCTCTCTCTCTATAATGTCATGTTTGGACATGTGCTTTATCTCTAGGTGGCTCAATAGATCTCTTCTTCTCCTTCCAATCTAGGACATGCCACCCAACCTATTATCATGTGCAAGACATGTGAAGTCAACCCAAGTCCAAGCGCCTTAATCTGTCTCATGTTGGGCATGCTTTGTGACACCCAGTCCTTAATTAATACTATACTTTGGTTAATTCTTGGATTGAACGATCACGTCTGGCCGGTAGCACCATTTGCTCTTTGATTCGAAACAAATGAGTGAGTGAATTGAAATTAATTTTCTCTTGTACCCATTTTTACTCACACACACACAGATATATAGCGGGAGAGGACAATGCATCATCCATCTATCCACTCATCCACCAACTTAGCCATTCTCTTGTTCATTCATCTATCCACACATGCACAGAGATACATAACCACTGGATTAGTTCTAATTAACCAAGTAACTAGAGGTATATTGCAGAAGTGTGAACAAATGTTTGAAATGTTACCCCTACTCTCCGAAGGGACTAGGCGAAATAAAAACCCTAACATCTAATGACGATACTGTTTATTCATCGGATCACAATGACTTAAAATCATGAAAAAACTCCCATGCACACACAAAAGCCACTCTTTAGCTCCATACTAAGTTTATAAGTTATAATCTATTTATAAATAGTCTTCACATCATTGATTACTACTTAAGTAGACTCGATGTAACACCCCTATCCCCTAGGGTTAGGGACATTAATGCTTTCTAAAATTTTAGAGCGAAAAGGACAGGGTTTTGCCTAAAACCTGACTATAACCTAGGCTTAAAGTCTTACATGAGGTCCCTGCAACTAATAGTACATAACAGACATATTCAACTAGCTCGACGGCTACATGTCGGAGATCACAACTGTACAGGCCACACATCCGAAGTACACCAAGTATAAATTTCAATAAAAGAACGAAATAAAAGGTACAACTCAATAGATCACATATCCGGAGCATTGGAGGTTTACATCCCAAAATAATGAAGAACTAAACCAAACCACCAACTATTCAGATGATTTGCCTACTTAAGCATATGGAGCGACAACTAGTCAATGTGTATTACATGAGCTATAGAATTAACTACGTACATCCAAGAACTTATGAATACATTGTATTACATCGTTCAACTCATGATCCACATATATAACTCCTTATCCAAAGCAAGAGAGTGGTTTTGACGCGGCTTACATTAACCGACTTCTACCTATCACGTTAAAAACATGGGAAAAGGGGAAATAGAGAGGGAATGAGCTACGACAAGCTCGGTGAGTGATTCTCAACCCTAAGAAAACAAAACAGTTGCACATAATACTATTAAGTAGCAATCACACACAATTTGATATTTAATGTTGTATAATAAACATATAAGGCAACCCATGTACATCAATATCTCAATATCATCCAAAATGCAAATGACAGCCTTTTTCTTCTTTCATTCCACACATAAGAACTCTCAACTTGCCTAACCTAGGACTCTTGTAACTTAGCAATGACAACCACATATTAAACTTACTTTGCATCACATAACAGGCAGAAATGACTCAATAGTTGCCTCAAGCCATAATCCAGGCATTGAGAACAATAAGCCTTTCAGTTCACACATAAGCACTTAATATCAAAGAGTTCAGCTCGAGTCACCAATGGGAGTTCTTTCGTAAGAAAATGAGGTTAACACATAAGAAGGCTAGCATCTTCACTTAAATCAAGTAATCATTTATAAAGTAGTCGTTATTCACAACGAAGTCATTTGGAATCTAATAGGGTTCTTTTCAAGAGTACATACACTTTTTAAAATGTTTGCACTAACATAATCCTTAAATGAGGAGTTTGCAAGATGTATTAGTTAAGAAATCATTTTTTGGGGCATCGGATTCATGTGTTTGTGCTCGTTCAAGTGAAATCGTTGCTCACATTTCATAGTAATGCTCGGGCCTTTCATATTCAGTGGACATTTATCATCGTCAAGGTCTTTTAAGGTTTCCACTTCTGGGTCTACTCCCTAGGAATTAGGGTTCCTGTACCTCAGGTTCGTTCTTAAACATGTGTCCAAACTATTAGCACCATTTTCCAAGCATAAAACATTTCATATGCATCTCATTTTCAACACATTTTGCATCAAAATTTCCATTTGTATCATAACAATTGCATTTACATCCTTAAGAAGGCCAAAATGCCTGAATGAAGTCATTCGTCATTTGAAAAGCATATAGCCATTCATTTTGATAAAACATGCTTGTAAACGAATTAATAACCAAGTATGCATTCGCCTTTTAAAGGAAGAGATGTTAAAAACTCATCTTGAAAGCTTACAAGCCTATAACTTACTCATAATCAGTTTCACTTAAAAGCATTCTTATCAAACGAATGGTCTAACTGTCATTATTAACCACATAACCCAGTACGGTTGCCATACCAAAGGAATTCACTTACACACTTATCAACGCACACCTTTAAGCATATTGTAAACATATATATATATATTTTTTCATAATTCACATTGATTTCTAACTCAATAACCTACTTAAACCATTTCTGGAAGTAATCAAGAGATTTTTAAACATTCGAGTTACTTGTTTAAGTAATCAGGACATTGCTTTAGTCTTTATGACAAACAAACAACTCTTAAGCTCATTACTCGAGGAATTCAATCATTCGAAAACCTCTATGTAAGAACGGTAGGACACACTTAAAGTGAATCAAGAGGTTCAATCGTAGACAGACTCTTAGTTTGCAAATCATTATGTTTGAGACCTTTAAACAAAACAAGCAATCTGGAACATCTAGGAATGCATAAGTTTGGTATAAAACACAGTCCATACATATACACATGGCGCATGCATGAATGCAAGACTAACAAACCACAACTCAATTCATCAGTATGCTTCAACTAGATTTTGGCAATTACCATGTAATAACATAACATCAAAACACGATGTTACACTTAGTAAATTTCACCGATTTTTCACACAACCTAAATCCTCTCTTCACAGCATCGCCCACAACAATTCTCAAAATCATTTCAAAATCAACCCAAATAATCCACCTACTTACCATGAGTTCTCGATTCATCACAACTCCAATCTAATGACCGAATCAAATCTCACAAATAATTCAAAAATATTTGTAAATTACTAGTAATTTAGGGAATCAAGAACCACACACCTTGCTTCAAGCTTAAGGACCCAATAAATGGGTTGATTGGGTGGACTCAAAGTTAGGTTTCGGCCCCTATTCATTGTGCTGTTGTTGTTGTTTACATGCTTGTGCTTCCTCGACCTCCCTGATATACCAATTTTCTATATTTGTATGTAGCTTCAGGTTGCAATATTCTACTACATACACCCAAGTTACAGATATGACCTCCTTTCAATGCATAGGTGATTTGGAGCCTTAAGTCAGTTAATTATAAACAATTTCAAGTTGCGACACACAACTTTTGAAATTGAATGGCATACATTGTCTTTTGTGCAATAGGATGTAATAAATAAATCAACTCCATAGAAGATAGGAACTAGTACCTTGTCCATGCAAAAGATGTATGAAACTCAGCTAGTGCAGTCCAACCAAAACGAGAGGAGATGTATGTCATTTGAAATTATTATATTCAATGAATAATATTTTGACAACATAGTTCTGTGCGGAACTACTGATACCCAAACCTGAAGCAACTCCACTTAGACTTAAGATAGAAAATCAAATTACATAATGTCATATGACCCAACAGCCCCCCTCTTTTTCTTTCCCTCGTTCCTTTTCTTTTCTTGTTTTTTTTTGGGGGGGAGGGGTGGACTGCATCTATGCAAAGGAGCATTTATGTTCAAAGAACAGGCATTAAATTGGCTCCGAAGTTATTTACAATAGTGCCTTGTAAGACATGCCTTTCAAGATCTCATGTTTATTGTATGTACATAAGGAGAAAATAAAAGAAATAGAACTGATCGGGAAGACAAGAATTAAAAGATCATCTAACTTTCTTCTATACTGCTAGTCCCCACTAAAGATTGACTATTACATTTACAAACTAGGACTAGAGCAAGTCTCGTACCTCAGCACGAAGTTGATGGTACCAAGAAATGTTTACAACACTATTAATATTTGCATATTAGATACATCGATTAAAACTGTGTGACATTAAAGTTGCATCTATGGACCCACTTTAAGCTTCACAAAAAGTTACACAAAAAGTAGAAGAGGCTTAAAAGGAGAACAGAGTTGCACTGTTTGGTTGGAGATAATGAACTTATAATGTAAACAAGTATGTATTTGTGTTTCTATTACCTTGTTTCATTGGTTCTATGAGAATATTACAATAAAAAACTACCTTCTAATTATAATTATATAATCGTGATTACAATACAAAATTGATTGCATTACATTGCAATTACATTATATATTTATATTCAACTAAACATCACCCATATGCGTAATGACAGAAAAGGATCAATCCCCATGGTAGGTCTAGGTTCCTGTTGACAACGTAAAAATAACAACTCCAAACTGGTTCCATAAGAGTGGTATCAACATCAAACAAGCTCTTGTATATAGTGAAGCATCCATCACACTAGAACACCTTGAAATTCTAAATTAAACAAACCAAGAACACAATTTTACTAAAAATTCAGACACACAAGCGAGGTAAGCAGCAAAATTATCAAGCGTAGACATCAAAAGCATAAATGAGTATCACAGATGAGCGAAGGTTTATAGACACAACAAACCAACAAATACAATGTATTAAGTCATCTGGGACCTTAAGAAATCAAAACCTAATAATAAATTGAGTAAAAAAAAAATGTAGGGCAAATCAAGATAAAGCTCTAAACCAACGTCATTAAGGATTTAGGATGCTGCAACCTACAGGTGGGAAATTAAGTATTGATAATTAAATTGCAGGTCAATTATTGTGAATAGAAAAGGGAGATCAGGCTTAGAGTAGTAAATCAAATGATGATAATTAAAACGAATACTTTTGATAGTGCTCCATTGACAGCAACTTTCTTCCCTTGCTTGTTAAAACTAGAACCCCCGCCAAATGAAGGAGAGACATCAAATCTCTTTGTTGTCGGTGAAGAATTGGCTTATTAATATAGTTGAAGGAGGAAGTGACATATTTGACAGTTTAGCCGAATGGTCTAAGGCGCCAGATTTAGGCTCTGGTCCGAAAGAGCATGGGTTCAAATCCCACGGTTGTCAATTGTTTTTACGAAGCAGCATGGACGCTTCAATGAGAAGATATGGGATGGTTAACATCCTCGAAGTTAAAAGAGGGAGTGGACGATAAAAAAGAGTTTGGACGAGGTAATAAGAGAGGATTTGAAAGTTGTACTACGATTGACGGAGAATGTAGCTCCGGATAGGAGACTATGACGGGATAAGATTAGGATCTTAGATTACATAGAGTTGGCCACTTGATTTGGTTAGGTTTTTTTAGTTACAATAGGGTCGGTTTGGTTGTGATTTTTCATATGTCGTGTTTGTATGTAGATAGTACATGCATCTGAGAAGAGACATTGTTTATCTATCTCTATTTGTTAAGGTATAGTACCTTCCTCTGCTATGTTGTACTTATATTGTATGCATATTTACATGGTTACGACTACTTGATTTATTAGAATTTCTTAGCTTATTCCCTGCTGCATATCCTTAGTTTTTTTCCATTTAGTGTTTTCACAAAATTCTTCTTCAAAATGTTTTCACAAAATCTTATTTTTGTGGGTCTCCTGAATCCAGCCTCTCTACGGGTAGGAATGCCGATAGAGATAAGGCTACCTATATCTGAATTTTCCTAGACCTCATGGAAGGGGGACTCATACTGGGAGATGTTGTTGTTGTGTCAAAGTTTTTTGTTCACCACATTCTCGTATACTGTTTATGTTTGTGTCCATCAATTTTTCGAAAATATTTTCATCAATTATTTGTATTTGGATCCATTAAATTTTTGACAATATTAATAAATGAAGGACATTATGAAAAATGAAAATGTTCTTCTCCAACAATGATACTAATAATTATAGAATTTGTTTAAAAGCTTTATTTAACGGAATAATAATGCAAAATAGTGTAATTATTTCTTACTTATGCCAATAGTAATAGTAGGGAAAATTCTTAGATACAAACGTATGTATCTAGCATGGTACACACTCTAGAGTCGTGTAGCGGACGTGCGCTCGGTATCTTCCAGTGTATCTTTTTTCCCCGCAACAGTGTATCTTTTCTGTTTTATAGTGCACCTTTTTTTCCTGCAGTGTACCCTTTTTTTCCTACAGTGTATCCTTTCTTACCTATAGTATATCTTTTCTTATCTGCAGTGTAGTTTTTGCTCCCTACATTTTATGTGTTCTAGATAGTTGGGCTGGCAGAATTATGAAAACGCTTGTTGGATTGGGGGAAATGAAATAGTAACTTAACCCAATTATATAATGCCTCTTATATATGTATGTACCTTAGCATGATACATAGTTATGTACCTTAGAATTACTGTAATGATAGTGGTAATAGTAACAACAATAACAACAACAACAACAACAACAACAACAATAATAATGATAGTAATAATAATAATAATAAAAATAATCATCCTTCTTCGGGCCTTTTTTACTTTTGGACAAAAAAAAAACCCCCCATTTCATTAACCATCAATTTGTCATATGATATTTACGATGTAAATTCAATGAAATCAGATATTGTCTTTACCATCAAAATAAAATCCTAACTCCATGATGCCTAACTTGTTGACCATTGAACGCATGTCTTCCATAGAAATTGCTATTTCTCGATAATACAGTTTGGGGAAGAGATCCACATATTTAACATTTTTTTCAATCAATTGTAAACCGGTTGGTCTAGTCTAGACTCTATAAAGGAGATATTACTCTGATAAGAGACTGTATTTAAATTTTCATATACAATTGGAGAGCCTCAGATGAAGTATCCCAAGAATTACCAATAAAACACAAGAAATCGACATGAACACTATATAAAATAAAAACTTCCATGCAATTGCAAAGATGATATCCATATCAAGGTTTGGAAATCTCAAACTAGGGACACAAATTAACCTAGTAAAGGAAAAAAGCACGAACTAGAACATATAAAATAGTGTCGATGAAGAAGAGAAGAAAGCGATGCAAAGACTTTAATGCCGGTTTGTGTTCTCCTTGCAGAAAAAGGTGGGGATGGTTCTTCATGAAGATAAAACCAAAATGCTATCCCTTCTTTGGGCCTTCAGATAGTTTATTTTTGGTTTATAGGGCCATCTTCTTGGGGGTCTTCTTCAATTTACATTATAATTTGAATGTAGTCCTTTGCTTTTGTGGTGTTTTAAGAGAACTTTTATGTTCACGTAGTGCTTTTATATTCATTCCTTCTTTTACCATCTTTTTAAAATTTTAAAACATTAGTCTATGAAGGAAATTCTCAAGATTTTATACACAATGATTGATAGGAATTAAAACAAAATCTTCACCCCTTACAATGTATCATATATTATTTTCTTATAAAAATTGATATTCAATCATTAATTCATAACACATTTATAACAAGTTTCATCAATATGTGTTGACTAAATTATAGAAAAGATTAAATCCATATTATCGTTACAAATATACAATATATTTTTCAAATGAATCAAGTCACCACATTAAATTTCACCAAAAAAAGAGGCATCATATTTGTTCCTTCCCTTTTTACATATTTGCAAATTTTAAAATTGTTACTTCAATTATATCAGGTTTAATAGGAAAAATAGAACATATAAGAAAACACAATAATATCCTCTCAAAATCAATCAATGGAATCTCTACTATTTAGTGCAAGATATCATAAATAAGATTATGATAGAAACATAAGAAGAAGAACTGAAATTATTATTCGTAATTTAATTATTTTTTTCCATAGGTCAATGACATATGAAGTTAATCCAAAGGTTATGATCACACACACTTATATGTCCTAAACATCCAAATACAATAAGATTTAATCGTTGTCAAATTTATTTTAGCCTTATAATACTACTCAAGGTCATGATTAATTATTCATTTCTTTCTATATATGAGTATATGACCAATTCCTTAATTGGTGGCATACTCTCTATTTAAAACCCCATTTCTATTTCGATTTTTTTTTTCCCTCACATTTGAGATCCCTTCTTATATCTTCAGTTCTTTAACCGCTCTATCTTTATCGCACACTTCTTTCACTCTTTCTTCATCGTCATCATATTTATGGCTATCATTATAATTAAATCTACTTCCTATTTTTGTCCTCTAGATTTTCACTTGAAACAATCATCAACCTTAGTGACAATGTGTTTTTGGGGGTGGGGGGAATGAGGAACTTATGTTTGTGCCCCTATTGATGAAAATTTCAAGTCTTTAACCATAACACTAAACATAGACATTCTGATGAGGGAAGACCATTATGCTTATACAAATTCCTAAATGTGAACAAAATGATTTCCTTTGCTTCTGCATTTGGAGAAATGCATTTAGAATACTAGCATATTTATGTACTCTATGCAGTGAGAGCTAACTTATATTCATATAGTAGTGCTGGATTTTTAAAATTTCTAGTTATAACATACTTCACCATGTATTTTAAGATTAATGTAACTTTCTTTTATCTCTTATTCTCATACAATGTTTATAATTCACATGCACGTAAAGTTTCTTGCCTTGAAAATCAATTTTCGGTATTCATAGATATAAAGTTATAGTTGTATATTTCACTTGATCACTATTTACCATTTCTGAATTGTCTCCCATTATTATATTTGATTGATTCGAAAATATTTGAATGTATTTAATTTAGTTTTTATCTCATATTTTTATGAATTCTTTTATTTTAAGTTTGCTCTTCCGATCCCCTCTCACTTAAGCATCATTTTATTTTTTTGTTAAGTTCTTCTTTAACTTTTTTAAAACTTTTTTTAAGCATTGGCAAGGAATTTTGCCGACCTAGAGTTCCATATCTCATAAGAGCACCATAGGTAGAGGAGGGGGATAAGGGAGGGAATATGGAGCAAGAGTAGGAAACATTGGTATTATTTCTTCATGTAAGTTTCGATTTACTAAGAATTGAATTATTTTGACTTATTCCTCTATGATAGGTAGTGCCACCTTATTGATTTAATTTCGTTGGCTTGATTTACATCGTCATTGTTTAAGTTTGTTTATTTATTTTTTAGGTTGCCTGATTTTATAATTTGGGTTTACTCTTATTTTGTTGTTTTTAGTCGATCTTTTCCCTTCATTGAAGCTCCATATCTCCCTTTTTTTGGGGTCCACTCTCTCTTTAATTTCTTTAGACCTTTTTATTTTTAGGCCTCAAGCTTGTGTTGCTTTCTTTGGTGTAATTAACTCTAATTGATTGTTGATAATTTTCATGGTAGCAAAAGGAAAAGGGAGATTTTTCCTTAAATGAAACCACCAAGCAAAATAGTACCTGACGACGATGTGATTTTCTTGGTTATGATATTGGTCAATAGGGTGTTCCTTTCGTGTTTGTCGGCCGAGGTGGGGAGAACTATGGAGGAGATGGATTTGACCATTTTTAATAGTTTATTGGAGTCTTTGGGAGATGATGTCAGAGATTTGGGTACGACTTAATTTCGTCCACATTACCATATGTTGCTTCTGTTGCATTAGGGCTCTTTGGTCAAATTGTATTCACCTGTATGAACAAAAAAAAAAGTATTCAACTTTATGATCAACTATGCAGTTCCAAAATTTTAAATAAGAATTAAAATATGAAGTTATTAAATTACGTAGATCAATTGTTATCACACTCAGAAGACAATACTATTTTTCTTCTAATTGTACTAGCTATGTGACTACAATTCAAATATTTTATGTGTAAAACTTTGGGCAAATATAAAAAATGATGCTATCTTTTCTCCATTTCAATCAAAATTCATTAAAAATTTGCATCTTTCAAGTAAAAATGCAATTTGATTGATTTATATGTTTTTTTTGGCTTTTTTATTGCCCAAAAAAAAAAAAAGTGCATGAAAACTATTGTCCCATTTGACATTTGCAATGCAAATTTGAATAGAATAAATAGGGGTTTTGACCAATATTTTAACTTTTGGAGTGTTGGATCTTAATAGTTCCTATTTAAGGGGAAAAAGAAGTAGCGAATGCCCCTTGGCCTTTTCTTTGAGTGTATTTAGTTTATATATACCATCGTTACATTGAAAATGCTTTGAGAGAGAGCCTATAAATAATTTATTGTAAGTCATTCAGTTGGTAAAGGGTGAGCAAGTATTATAAACCAAGGTTACTCATAATTGTATTGTTTTTCGCTATCACCTCCACTTGGCCTTTCACCATTAGCTCAAAAGGATAGTGGGTTCCTCGCCATTATCTCTCCAAATCGATGGCGATTCATGGTGGGGCTTGTGAGAATTTCATTTGGGCAAGATTCAAGGCTTTGAAGGGTGAGTTGCAACACTTGGTGTTGTCCTTCTCAGAGGACTCCGTTGGTGAGGATGGTGACTCTTGTGCTTCCATGGCTGCTTTTGATAGAGCGAAAAAGGTGATCTCCATTATGAGAGAACTCAGGGGTTTACTCTCCAAGCCCTTGCCTTTACTTGTGTCTTCTTCTAGTGCCCATCAAAAGATGTCTCGTGCGAGTGGTTTTTTGAGATCTTCAAGGTTCGTTCATGGCGGGATTCATGGTGATCGTCACAAGGAGCGTACCTCTATTCGCGAACCACTACCAAATCGAGATCCTATTCCTGAGACCTTAGGTAATACTTCCAAAGTCTATTCTATTTTTGTTGATAGTTTACCAGTAGATTTGAGTATTACCAACTTTAAGGATCTGTTTAGTAGTTGTGGAGAAGTTGTGGATGCATACATCCCAAACACTTTTGAGAGAAAATCTGGCAGAAAATATGGTTTTATTAGATATGCTGGCATTCAAAAGGGGTTGAAAGCGATTGAGCATTTGAATGGTAAAAGTGTAGGTGATTGTAAGTTACATGTCATGTAGGCGAGATACCAAAAAAGGTTGCCAGCTAGAGGGAGAAGAGAGAGTTCTTCTACTAGAAAAAAGAACATTTGGAAGTGGATTCCTAGGCCCAATAATGTTCGCAATTATCATTCCTCATCCCTTTATAAGCAAGCGCTATTGAGCAATTCGAATGGTGATGGGTTTGAAGGACAAAAAGTGCTAATAAGGTTTTGGAGGAAGGTGTTCGTGTAGATCTTTCTGATAGCAGCAAAACAATTAGTCAACATTTGGATAATGCGCTCAGTTGCCCAATTTTTGTTTGGAAGTTCCCCTCCTAACAACTTCGAAGTTGTGGATCCTTGTTGGAGAGTGATGAAGAAATGGATAAATCCCGTCGCCCTTTTGATGGTACTCTTGAGATGGAATTGCAACATCATGAGAAAAGTGAGAGAGGTAAACTTTCCAGTAAGGGTAAGACGAGAAACAACAAGAGTCCAAAGTCAGCGCAACATTCGCCCACCCCTACTGAAGTTGCGAAAGAGCCTTTGAATTTTGGAAAAAAACTTGGTCTTTCTGTTATTGGTGATGAGTCTCCGGCAATTAGAAGAATAAGCAGAAGCTTGCAAAAAGTTGAAAAATAAAAGGCAGAATAGAGACTTATGTTCTTAAGATATCTCCTAGACATGAATGTGCATTCTAGTCGATATTTGTGCTGGATTAGCGAGATGTGTGACTGAGTTTGCTTATGCCTCTTACCCTATGGGTTGTTCTAGCTGCTTCTTTAAGCTGTATAGTGGCTGTATTTCTTCTTGTTTGTAAGGGCTATGCCCAACTAATAATCGAAAAAAATTGTATTGTTTTCCGCTTTTTTGAACCTATCATTAAATAATTATTGCATGACATGGATAATAGGAGAGGTTGTCTTAGTGATGAAAAATATCAATTGACTTGTCATAGTCAAAATAAGTATCAACTAGGTTGTTGTAATAAAGATAAATGTTGACCAAATGAAGAAATTTTAAGTTCATAATTAATTCAAATTTGAGTATTTTAACCTTTTCTATAGGACGATTGAGATTCGATCTAAACTATTGAAGTTGGACTTTGCTCTAAATTCCAGCCTTGTGTAATTATATTTATTATACAAAATATAATTGTCATTTAACTCACTAAAGGGTGAATGGATACCCCCCAATCACTGGATACCCCCACCAATTATGCAACAAACTGCATTAGTTATTGCCCAGCGGTAATGCATTTATTAACGTAAATCCACACCTGAAACTCCATTGATCTTTTGTAATCTTCATAATACTTTATGTAATCTTCATAGTACTTACTACATAAATTTGGTTATTTTATATTTCTCTATAATTCACTATATAAAATCATAATTAGGGGGAGGGGTAAAGATAGTTATTTTAATTGTGTGTCAAGTGTAGTAGTTAACAGTAACTTTCACTCGTGAAATTAACTAATTAAAATGTCTTGTTGTTATACATGTATTTGTATACTCAGTAGAGCAAAATGCCAGCGTGGAGAAGAATCGACATACTTGCGGTTGTTGTGGTGATTGTCACTAAGCTAAATATAGCTGTGGTGAGCTATCCTATAAGGTAGTGGTTGAGGTGGGGGTTAGTATAAGAGTCCTGGTTGCATACAAGACAACTTTGGCAGCTTAGTACTTGCTACTTGCATATATGAAAGGTAATTTATCTCATCTTTTTTTTTTCTATACATTGATCTACAGATTACAAATGACTAACTTTTGCATATATAAAATAGTCCATAATCTGAAATATGCTATATATTAGTAAAAAGTATTGATTCATACATTTTTTGTATACATTATAGGCTATAGAAGGAAAACGTCAACAGGAAGAGTCCTATGCTTATGTGGAAAATAATTGTCTCTGGATTTATTATTAATTCAGGTAGCTTCACAAGCATTGCTTCACAGGTACACCTACAAGAATGACTGGTAGTCCTAGAAAGCAGACAGGTTCTTTCATTCATTCATCACTTGGGGGAAAAAGGAGAGAGGAAATGAAGTGAGCCACCATATGCTCAGTGAGTGTTCCTCCACTCCTTAAAACAAAACCATGTACAGGCAATACGACTCATACTAACCACGTATCAAGCATTTATGTAATATCAATCATCATATTAAGCTATATGACACCGTCATAGGCTATTCACATGTCAAACATTCATTCATTCGGTAGAGATGCCTGCATTCATGGAATTTTTAACATGCTATAAAATTTCTTAATCAACTCATACACTTTGAACCGAACAGGTTTCATATAGAAAAAGGAAGAGGCCACATGATATTAGAATCCACATTCAACCATGCTTAAGAATCATTTCATAACGTATTCATTGAAAACTTTCTTTCTTTCCTTGAAAACATTTTTCTTAACCTCTCGAGGCTCTTGTTCATTTAAAAGAGATTTCATTTCATATTTGTCATACAACGACCCTTATAAACTTTTCATATTTTATTCCCTATGGCCTCTTAGGGCCCGTAAAAACCTTTTTCCCTTTCGAAACATATAAAATGGTAAAGGCCAATTGCTTTTCTTAGCTTAGTAGAAAAATACTTCTGGCATAAGATCATTACAGGGTGCTGATTGGGGGAGATCTATTCTCAACCCCATAGTGAGACCTAACGCTCATACTAAGCTCTTACTCCCGGCATTACCCTCATCAGGGTCTTCTAGGGCCTCCTAGTACCAGGACTTATACACTAGGCTAACATCATTCATAACATATTGTCCGAAGCACATTATCTTAGCCAATTGAAAGCGTATGGGTCATAACGGCTAATAATTTTGCTGCCTCTCATAGCAAAATCCATTTTTCATACATTGCACGCCGTTATAAAAGCCTTTAGAGATTCCCCCGTTCAAGCAAGTTCACTTCCAAAACTGTATTCATTTAGTTAAAATAGGCCATCACACACTAATAATTATGGCTTATATCATTCCAAAACATGAAATCCTTCTTTGAAGAGCTCACCCTTATGCACATAATGTAACTTGAGGACATAGAAGGGAAGGGGGTCCACATGTATCACATTCAAGCACTTCATAATCAATTCAGTACAATGAGCCACACATGGCCTCGCAATCCATACGATTGCGATTAATTTACAACCCAGGCTCCCTTCTCACAAGCACCATACCACAAAGAACTTCGAACCGCTCATAGTTCTACCTCAAACCATTCAACTACCATCTCGGTTTTAATTTCATAATCTAGCATCCTAATTATTATGATATACTGAAAAGCGATACATAAACTTACGCAACTTACCAATGCTTAAGTTACCGAATAAACAACTAACAATTAGTAGTGCGCTGCAACCAATGGTTATAACCATACACTTATATATATAATAGGCATTCATACGACCTTAACTTGAAACAGATGCTTAGTAAGCTAAGTTAAACTAACTAAGCATGAAACACGATTACATTCATGCATTGCAGTTAAGAGACATAAACATGCTCAGTTCGTCATTCAAATATTATTTCCAAAACTATTTCATAAGCATCAACTAAACAGACAAGTCTCGATTCGGGGCATTCATTCATTGTCTGAAAGTTACATTTCAAGCCTAATTAGGTCATTTAAACATAATACGATTCGAAACAGTCATTTATTACATCGAAGCTACTATTTGAACCAATTTAGGCCCTTTAAACATAATGTGTTTCAAGATACTCATTTATTATATCAAAGTTACTATTCGAACCTATTTTTTTCATTTAAGCATAATATGACTTTAGGCATTCATTTGTCTTATCGATGTTACTATTTGAACTTAATTAGGCCATTTAAACATAATACGGTTCTAGGCATTCATTTATCATATCGATGTTACTATTTAAACTGAATTAGGTCATTTAAACATAATGCAATTCTAGGCATTCTTTTATTTCGTCGAAGTTACTAATCGAGTCAGATTTTCAGGCACATATTAACTAAATTTATTAAAATCAATCCTAAACATGCATAACTCGCTTCGAACTAAACTTTCAGGCATGTATTAATCGAATATACTAAAATCGATCCTAAACATGCATAACTCATTTCGAATTAAACTTTCAGGCATGTATTAATCGAATATACTAAAATCGATCCTAAACATGCATAACTCGTTTTGAACTATATTTTCAGGCATGTATTCCATCTGACTTAGCATGCATAGTTTACTCATTCCAATTTCTATGAAATTAGCTAAACCTAAGTTGACATGCATCATCGTTTAGGCTAAAACATTTTCGAATGTAATAATAATTTAGGAGGGGAAGAACACTTATTTGGACTAACTTAAATTCAACCCCAATGGAGTAATTTCATGCCCCAAATGCACACCCAATTCGCTGAACTCGAACCCTAGCTCGACTGCTCACTAACCTGAAACCCTAGCTTCCAATTTGATGAAGTTTCAGTGCGGTTTGGGTCGAATTCGGCCTCTTAATTTATAATAGGGGTTGTTTTTGGTCAGTATGGCCGGATTCCGGCATGTGGGTGGTGGATTTCGGGGCGGCGACGTGTGGGTTTCTGGGTCTACTCAGCCGTGAGAAATGGAGGGAGGAGAACGGTGGTGGTCGGCGGCTAGCGACGCGTTGGTAGGGCACCAGGGGATGCCTCTTCTCGCCGGTGACGCGTGGCGACGGCGGTGACGCTAGACGCCGGCCAGTAGTTGCCGATGAGAGAGAGAGAGGGAGAGAGAGCAAGCATTAGACAGAAAGGGAGGTGGGTCGGGGGTCTCAGGTCCAGGCACCTGAATTAGCCCCCCTTAAGCTAATTTCCTTTTTCGTTTTTTTTTTGTTGCTTAATTAACACAATTCAGCTAGGTTCTGGTCCTGAACTCGTTAGCGATTAAACGAAACTCGAGTTGAAATGTCCTACAACTAACATTTTAATTTAAACTTTGGAATCAACTAAATAAAACGAAAACGATTTTAAAAACTCAGGTTAGCATCAATTTAATAATTTTATAAATAAGTAACGTCAATAATAGCATTAATCACATAATCGTTCTTTTTAATGAAATTAATCGTTAAAAACGCACATAGTTGACTTAATACCCTTGTTGAAAAATAATTCAAACGCAAATTCGTAAATTCAGCAACTGAAACAGTTAGTCAGCAGTAGAATGAAAGTGCGGCCCTTACACTCTCCCTCCTTAAAAGAATTTCGTCCTCGAAATTGCTTACCTGTTAGAAATAGCGCAGGGTATTTTTCACGTATTTCGCTTTCTAATTCCCAAGTTGCTTCTACCACCTTGTGAAGTTTCCATAACACCTTAACATACAAAATGCTCCTGTTTCTGAGCTTCTTTTCCTTTTTCTCCAAAATCCGAACGGGTTCTTCTACATAGGTGAGATTCTCTTTGACTTGCAGGGGCTCATATCGGATGACATGATCTGAATCTGGAACATATTTTTGAAGACTGGATACATGAAATACATCGTGAATGCTTTGTAGTGAGGGCGGTAAGGCTAATCGGTACACAACCGATCCTACTTTCTGCTGAATCTCAAACGGTCCAATGAACCTCGGGCTCAGTTTTTCTTTTTGCCCAAATCTTATGCTTTCCTTGAGTGGGGACACCTTCAGAAATACATGGTCTCCCACCTCAAACTCCAGTGGCCTTCTCCTAATATTCGTGTAGCTCTTTTGCCTACTATGTGTAGCTTGTAGCCTCTTATGGATTGTTTTGATTATTTCGATCGTTTGATCGATTAATTCAACCTTGGAAGGTGTCCTTTCACCTACTTCGTTCCAGCAAGTAGAAGTTCTGCAATGTCTGCCATATAAAGCCTCGAAGGAAGCCATGCCTATGATGGCGTGGTAACTGTTATTGTATGCAAACTCGACCAAAGGCAAGTTCGGATCCCAAGTTACAGCGTAATTGAGTGCACAAGCTCTCAACATATCCGCCAGGGTTTGGATGGTTCTTTCTAATTGTCCATCCGTCTGAGGGTGAAAGGCTGTACTTAAACGTAGTTCTGTGCCCATTACTCTTTGAAAACCATGTCAAAAGCGAGATATGAATTTGGTGTCACGATCTGATAAAATACTGAGTGCCACACCATACAATCTAACTATCTCCTTAATGTATAAATTAACCAACTGCTCAGAGGTGAAGGTGGCCTTAATGGCTAAGAAGTGTGTAGCCTTGGTTAGCCTGTCAATTACAATCCAAACATTGTCGTGCTATTTGATGGTTTTTGGCATTCCAATCATGAAATCCATGGTGATGTGTTCCCATTTCCACACCAGGATTGGCAGGGGTTGTAGTAGTCCTCCAGGCTTTTGATGCTTGGTTTTCACCCTTTGGCATGTGAGACATTGAGCCACGTAGTCCGTGATGTCCCTTTTCATCCCATTCCACCAATAATGGGTTTTCAAGTCATGGTACATCTTCGTACCTCCAGGGTGAGTAGCAAATGTGGAATTGTGTGCTTCTTTTAACAACTCTTTTTTGAGAGCTGTTATGCTTGGTACACAGAGTCTATTCCCATGCCAAAGTACTTCATTTTGGATGGTAAATTCCTTATTCTTTCCTTCTTCCACACCTTTTCTTATCTTCATAAGTTCAGGGTCGTCCTTCTAATATTGCTTGATCTGTTCGACCAGTGGTGAAGAGATTTGAAGTGCTGCTAAATAGCTTTGATTCCCTGGTAGTACTACTTCTGTTTGTAGTACGTCGAGCTCTTTTAGAAGTCTCTTTTCTTGCGTAAGTAGGTAGGCTACAGATCCAGTAGATTTTCTACTTAATACATTAGCCACCACGTTTGCCTTACCAGCGTGATACTTGACCTCCATATCATAGTCTTTCAGAAGCTCTAACCATCTTTTTTGCCTCATATTCAGTTCTTTCTGAGTAAACATATACTTTAGGCTCTTATGATCAGTATATACCTTACACCTTACTTCGTAGAGGTAATGTCTCTAGATTTTCAGAGCAAACACAACCGCGGCTAATTCTAGGTCGTGCGTTGGATAATTTTCTTCGTAAGGCTTCAATTGGCGAGAGGCATAAGCAATAACTCTACCTTTTCACATTAATACACATTCCAGTCCCTTCTTGGATGCATCACTATAGATTACAAACCCTTCATTGCCCTCAGGTATTGCTAGTATTGGGGCAGATACCAGTCATTTCTTTAGTTCCTGAAAGGTATCTTCGCACTCTGTGGTCCACTCAAATTTATTAGTCTTACGAAGTAATTTGGTGGAAGGTAAAGCTAGTTTAGAAAATCCTTCTACAAATCTTCGATAGTAGCCAGCCATACCTAAGAAGCTTCGCACTTCGGAGACATTTGGGGGTCTTGGCCAATTTACAATGGCCTCCACCTTTGCTGGGTTCCCCGATATGCCATCTTTGGTCACTATATATCCTAGAAATTGCACCTTTTCTAACCAAAACTCGCACTTTTTAAGTTTGGTATGTAGCTTGTGCTCTTCTAGGGTTTTCAACACCATTCATAAGTGGTTTGCATTTTCTTCACTGGTCTTAGAGTACACCAAGATATCATCGATGAATACCACTATAAATTTATTGAAGAAGGGTCTAAAGACCCTGTTCATCAAGTCCATAAAGAAGGTAGGAGCATTTGTTAATCCAAATGGCAATACCGAGAACTCGTAATGCCCATATCGAGTGTAAAAGGCGGTTTTAGGCATATCTTCCTTTTTGATCTGTAATTGATGGTATCCTGATCTCAAATCAATTTTTGAGAACATCGAAGCACTGGCCAACTGATCAAACAGGTCGTCAATTCGAGGAAATGGGTATTTATTCTTAACCGTCACCTTGTTTAGCTCTCGATAGTCGATACATAACATCAAACTTCCATCTTTCTTTCTCACAAATAGTACTGGTGCTCCCCAGGGTGAAACACTAGGTTGAATTAACCCCTTGTCTAGTAACTCCTGCAACTGAGTTTTCAATTCCGTCAATTCTGTAGGTGCCATTCTATATGGTGCTTTGGATATTGGGGTAGTTCCAGGTACAAGTTCAATGGTAAACTCGATTTCTCGGTCGGGTGATAGCCCCGGTACTTCTTGAAATACCTATGAAAACTCCCTTGCGAATAGAATCTCATTCAGGTCTAGGTCTTTCGGTTCTGTGGCCTTAATTGCACACAGATAACCCTGATATCCTTTCCTTAACATCTTGAATGCTTGCATAGCAGATATAGTTGGAATGGTCACTTGGTGGCCACTTCCCTTAAAGGTTACTTTTTCTCCATCAAGAGCCAAGAAGGTAACCAACTTCCTTTCGTAGTCAATAGTAACTTTATGTCTAGTTAACCAGTTCATCCCTAGAATAACATGCCAACCTTGTATATCTAGTTGTACTAGATCTACAGGAAGAACTCTTCCTTTCAACTGAATGGTACAGTTTTTGAAAACAACATCAGTGTAGCGAGTGGATCCTAAGGGGGTGGTCACATAAAGTTACACATCCATCTCACTAGGCTTGTTAGCGAGTTTCTTTGCAAAGGCAGGATTCACAAAAGAATGTGTGGCACCCAAATCAAATAAAACATGAGCATAAAGATGTTTGATAAGAAGGGTACCTGATATGGTGACAGTGGGGTCCTCTGCCTCTTCACCTTCCAGAGAACACGCTCAGCCACCTGCTTGCGGCCTTCTTCCACCTCGATTGCCCCTCGAAGTTGCATTCGCAAGACTGGATTAGCTCCCGTGCCTGAACCTTGTGTGCTGCTTTGTTGATTCCACGCCTTCGTGAGGCAATTTGTAATCTTGTGATCTGTAGCACAGCACCCATAGCATTCTTATATACCATATCTACACTGACCAGAATGCATACGCCCCCACTGGTTACAGGGCTACATCTCTTGCCTCGGCATGACTTGTTTTCCTTTGCCTCGGTTGTTGAAGTTTCTGGATTTGCCGTTCCCCTCGGCGTTCGATTCTCCTGGACCAAATTTCCTTTTGGCTTGGCCCATTCGCCGACTCCTAGCCTCAGTCTCTTCTATGACTCGAGCTATTTTAACCGCTCTTTGATACATCTCCCGGAAACTAGTAAAGACATGCCCAACTATCATCTGTTTAATTGGTCCCCTCAAGCCTTGTTCAAAATGATCCATTTTCATCTCCTCGGTGACAACCTGGTTTGGTGCGAAGCAGCTAAGCTCATTAAACTTTGCGGTGTATTCCATTACGCTCATTTGCCCCTGTTTCAGGCATAAAAACTCTTGTTCCTTAGCCCTTTTCATGTCCCGAGGATAATATTGGGCATCCATCATAGCCTTCAGCTGTTCCCAAGTTAAATCTAGTTCACCAGCTCGGGGTTTGACAGTCCCCCACTAGAATTCGGCCTCTTTTTCAAATTGATAGGTCGCTAGGCGCACTTTAAAGCCTTCGGGGTAGTCCATAACCTCGAATAGGTTCTCCATTCTTCTCAACCACTCCTCATATGCAAGGGGGTTGGCTCCACCGCCAAACTTAGGTGGCTTTAGCTTGTTAAACCAGCAAATCATTTCCACAGCGGTTGGCTCCGCCATCGGGTCCCTTCGAGGAGGCATTGGCTACACAACTGTTTATGTAAAGTTGCTTAGTTTTATGTATGAAAATAGATTTGTCAAAGGTATTTAAAAGCATAGTATAATATTAGATAGCATTCATAATTTTTAAGTATTGGTGCAATCCTGCTCTGGTCGCACAAACACTTCTTTTTCCTTACTAAAACACACATTCACACTTTACAAAACATGGGGGTAATACCCCTGCTTATTCATTCATTTTGAGGGTACACTTAGTTTGGAAGTCATCTAAGAGCTCCCGATATACTAATGCCTTAGGAATGAAAGAAACTGGGAGGGTACACTGGCTATGACTTAATAGATACATTGTATACATTAACAACTTTGGATTACACATGACTCTCAACATCACCTGAGGAATCTTCCTCAAGATGGTAATCTACCACTGGCTCATTTGAGCCTTCAGACTCAACTAGGGCTAGTAGGTCCTAGAACATGAAAGTTGGGGAGTGTTCCACATCGGGCTCTCCATCCACCAGCTCCCTCATTCTCAGCATCGTGACTTGCCAGCCATGGGGATATTGTGCACCAAAGGAATCTATCCAGCATAGCCACATTGTGGCTACTCGCTTATATCACTTCGCCTGAGGGTTTTCCACGAACAGAAGCCTTATTTGGTGATGTTCGATTTGATTTCTTTTGACCATTGTGATTGGTAGTTGTTAGATTGCAGCGGAAGCAATTAAAGTCGCATTGACTAGTTGAATAGCATCATCGCTCCTCTCCAAGGGGGTATCTCCTAAAGAATCCACCTGTTCTTCTGCCAATATCAGGATATCTACTAATCCTCTGAAGGTGAACGGAGTGTAAGCCCCCACGGAGTGTAAGCCCCCATGCGTACATGAAATAGACGGAGGATGGAAGTGACTTCACTCCATCTTCTCATGTGAGGCATTTCTCGGATGAACTTGTAAGTCCAGTGGTTTTGAGTGACCCGTAGGGGTCCCCACTAGTTGCTCCTAACCATAGCCTCCCAGAAGATGACTACGTTCCATACAGCCAGCCAGAAAGGAAAGTACTCAAAATGATTGATTTTAAACACCATCCTACATCACCACATTGGGTTAGAAGTAAAACTAGCAAGCACGTATTTGTATGGGAGTCCTAAGTTGGAGACAATGTATTTCTGAAAGTCCCCACTCAGGGGAAGCGCAAGATTTGGGCAAAAAGGAAAACCGAGCCCGAGGTTCATCGGACCGTTTGAGACTCTACAGAAAGTGGGATCAGTTGCATACCGACTGGCCTTACCGCCCTCATTGCAAGGCATTCATAATGTATTTCATGTATCCAGTCTTTGGAAATATGTTCTAGATCTGGATCATGTCATCCGATATGAACCCCTGCAAGTCAAAGAAAATCTCACCTATGTAGAAGAACCCACTCGGATTTTGGAGAAAACGGAGAAGAAGCTCAGAAATAGAAGCATTTCGTATGTTAAGGTGTTATGGAAACATCACAAGGTAGCAGAAGCAACTTGGGAGTTAGAAAGTGAAATGCATGAAAAATACCCAGCACTATTTCTATCAGGTAAGCAATTTCGAGAACGAAATTCTTTTAAGTGGGGGAGAGTGCAAGGGCCGCATTCTCATTCTACTACTAACTAACTGTTTCAGTTGCTAAATTTACGAATCTGCGTTTAAATTATCTTTCAACAAGGGTATTAAGTCAATTGTGTATGTTTTTAACGATTAATTTCATTAAAAAAAACGACTATATGATTAATGTTATTATTGACATTACTTATTTATAAAATTATTGAATCGATGCTAACCCGAGTTTTTAAAATCGTTTTCGTTTTATTTAGTCGATTCCCGAAGTTTAAATTAAAATGTTACTTGTATGACGTTTCAATTCGAGTTTAGTCTAATTACTAACGAGTTCGGGACCAAAACCTAGCTGAATTGTGTTAATTGAGCAATAAAAAAAAGGAAAAAGGAAATTAGATTAAGGGGGGCTAATTCGGGTGCCTGGACCCACAGACCCACCTCCCCCTCTCTCTCTCTCTCTCATCGGCAACTATTAGCCGGCATCTGGCGTCACTGCCGTCCGCCACGCATCGCCGGCGAGAGGAGGCATCCACTGGTCCCCTACCTACGCGTCGCCAGCCGCCGACCACCACCGTTCTCCTCCCTCCACTTCTCGCGGCTGAGCAGACCCAGAAACCCACACGTCGCCGCCCCGAAATCCACCACCCACGTGCTGGAATCCGGCCATACTCACCAAAAACGACCCTCATTATAAATTAAGAGGCCGAATTCGACCCAAACCACACTAAAACTTCATCAAATTAGAAGCCAGGGTTTCGGGTCAGTGAGTAGTCGAGCTAGGGTTCAAGTTCAGTGAATTAGGCGTGCGTTTGGGGCGTGAAATTACTCTGTTGAGGTTGAATTTAAGTTAGTCCAAGTAAGAGTTCTTCCCCTCCTAAATTATTATTACATTTGAAAATGTTTTATCCTAAATGATAATGCATGTCAGTTTAGGTTTGGCTAATTCCATAGAAATTGTAATGAGTAAACTATGCATGCTAAGTCAGATGGAATACATGCCTGAAAATATAGTTCGAAACGAGTTATGCACGTTTAGGATCGATTTTAGTATATTCGATTAATACATGCTTGAAAGTTTAATTCAAAACGAGTTATGCATGTTTAGGATCGATTTAAGAAAAATACGATTAATGCATGCCTGAAAGTTTAGTTCGAAGCGAGTTATGCATGTTTAGGATCGATTTTAGTAAATTCAGTTAATATGTGCTTGAAAATCTGAGTTGATTAGTAACTTCGACGAAATGAAAGAATGCCTAGAATCGTATCATGTTTAAATGACCTAATTAAGTTCAAATAGTGATATCGATAAGACAAATGAATGCCTAAAGTCGTATTATGCTTAAATGACATAAATAGGTTCGAATAGTAATCTCGATATAATAAACGAGTATCTTGAAACGCATTATGTTTAAAGGGCCTAAATAGCTTCAAATAGTAGCTTCGATGTAATAAATGAATGTTTAGAATCGTATTACGCTTAAGTGACTTAATTAGGCTTGAAATGTAACTTTGAGACAATGCATGAACGCCCCGAATCGAGACTTGTCTATTTAGTTGAATTATCCTTATGAAATAGCTTTGGAAATAATATTTGAATGACGAACTGAGCATGTTTACGTCCCTTAACTGCAATGTATGAATGTAATCGTGCTTCATCTTAGTTAGTTTAACTTAGCTTACTAAACATCCGTTTCAAGTTAAGGTCGTATGAATGCCTATTTTGTATATATAAGTGTATGGTTATAACCGTTGATTACAGCGCACTGCTAATTCTTAGTTGTTTGTTTGGTAGTTAAGCATTGGTAAGTTGCGTAAGTTTATGTATCGCTTTTCAGTATATCATAATGATTAGAATGCTAGATTGTGAAATTAAAAACAAGATGGTAGTTGGATGGTTTGAGGTAGAACTATGAGTGGTTCGAGGTTCTTTGTGGTATGGTGCTTGTGAGGAGGGAGCCTGGGTTGTGAATCAACCGCAATCGTATGGATTGCGAGGCCATGTGTGGCTCATTGTGCTGAATTGATTATGAAGCGCTTGAATGTGATATACGTGGACCCCCTTCCCTTCTATGTCCTCAAGTTACATTATCTGCATAAGGGTGAGTTTTTCAAAGAAGGATTTCATGTTTTAGAATGATAGTAGCCATAATTATTAGTGTGTGATGGCATATTTTAACTAAATGAATACAGTTTTGGGAGTGAACTCGCTTAAACTGGGGAATCCCTAAAGTGTTTTATAAATGCGCGCGATGTATGAAAAATGGATTTCGCCGTGAGAGGCAGCAAAATTATTAGCTGTTATGGCCCACACACTTTCAATCGGCTAAGATAATATGCTCCGGACAATATGTTATGGATGATGTTAGCCTAGGGGATAAGTCCTGGTACTAGGAGGCCCTAGAAGACCCTGACGAGGGTAATGGTTCGATATGTTATATGTAGCCATCATGGGAGTAAGAGCTTAGTGTGAGCATTATGTCTCACTATGAGGTTGAGAATAGATCTCACCTAATCAGCACCCTGTAATGATCTTATGCCAGAAGTATTTTCCTACTAAGCTAAGAAAAGCAATTGGCCTTTGCTATTTTATATGTTTTGAAAGGAAAGAAGGTTTTTACGGGCCCTAAGAGGCCATATGGAATGAAATATGAAAAACTTATAAGGGTCGTTGTACGATCAATACGAAATGAAATCTCTTTTAAAAGAACAAGAGCCTCAAGAGGTTAAGAAAAATGTTTTCAAGGAAAGAAAGAAAGTTTTCAATGAATACTTTGTGAACTGATTCTTAAGCATAGTTGAATGTGAATTCTAATATCATGTGGCCTCTTCCTTTTTCTATATCAAACCTGTTCGGTTCAAAGTGCATGAATTAAGTAGGAAAGTTTATAGCATGTTAAAAATTCCACGAATACAGGCATCTCTCCTGAATGAATGAATGTCTGCATGTGAATGGCCTACGAGGGTGTCATATAGCTTAATACAATGATTGATAATACATAAATGCTTAATACGTGGTTCATATGAGTACTACTGCTTGTAAAGATTTTGTTTTAAGGAGTGGAAGAACACTCACTGAGCATGTGGAGGCTCACTCCATTTCCTTTTCCCTTTTTCCCCTAGGTGATGAATGAATGAAAGAACCTGTCTGCTTTCTAGGACTACCAGTCGTTCTTGCAGGTGTACCTGTGAAGCGATGCCTATGAAGCTGCCTGGATTAATTACTTGATTAAGGAAGTGTATGAAGCAAGCCTGTAGTGGCTCTGGTGGTGTAAACCTATGTAAATTATTCGAATAAGTATTTGCAAATGCATAAGCCTCAACCCCGAGTGTGTGACTCGTAGGAAACTTTTAATTTTTGTTGAATTTTGTTGTAAACTCACAGGTACCCCCTTTAGTTTGTAATGTGAACTTTACAAATGTTGCAATTACGGGCAGTACTCTTGCAGTTTCATTCCAGAAATTCCCTAACTGACCCTTAAGGCTGTCGTAACTAATGACTTTCTTAAAGATTCTACCTAACTCGAGGTCAGTTAGGGAATTTCTAGAATGAAACTGCAAGAGTTCCGCCTGCAATTGCAACGTTTGTAAAGTTCACATTGCGAACTAAAGGGGGTACCTATGAGTTTACAACAAAATTCAACAAAAACTAAAAGTTTCCCACGAGTCACACACTGGGGGTTGAGGCTTATGCCTTTACAAATGCTTATTCGAATAATTTACATAGGTTTATACCCCTAGAGCCACTACGTGCTTGTTTCATACACTTCCTTAAACAAATTATTAATCCAGGCAGCTTCACAGGCATTGCTTCATAGGTACACCTGCAAGAACGACTGTAGTCCTAGAAAGCAGATAGGTTCTTTTATTCATTCATCACCTGGGGGACAAAGGGAAAAGGAAATGGAGTGAGCCTCCACACGCTCAGTGAGTGTTCCTTCACTCCTTAAAACAAAACCTTTACAAGCAATACTACTCATACTAACCACGTATCAAGCATTTATGTATTATCAATCATCGTATTAAGCTATAGGACACCCTCGTAGGCTATTCACATGTCAAACATTCATTCATTGGGGAGAGATGCCTATATTCATGGAATTTTTAACATGCTATAAACTTTCATATTTAATTCATGCACTTTGAACCGAACAGGTTTGATATAGAAAAAGGAAGAGACCACATGATTTTAGAATCCACATTCAACCATGCTTAAGAATCATTTCATAAAGTATTCATTGAAAACTTTCTTTCTTTCCTTGAAAACATTTTTCTTAACCTCTTGAAGCTCTTGTTCTTTTAAAAGAGATTTCATTTCGTATTAGTCATACAACGACCCTTATAAGCTTTTCATATTTCATTCCATATGGCCTCTTACAGCCCGTAAAAAATTTCTTTCTTTTCAAAACATATAAAATGGCAAAGGCCAATTGCTTTTCTTAGCTTAATAGGAAAATACCTCTAGCATAAAATCATTACAGGGTGCTGATTGGGTGAGATCTATTCTCAACCCCATAGTAAGACTTAATGCTCACACTAAGCTCTTACTCCCATGACGGCTACGCATAACATATCGGACCATTACCCTCGTCAGGGTCTTCTAGGGCCTCCTAGTACCAGGACTTATCCCCTAGGCTAACATCATTCATAACATATTGTCCGAAGTACATTATCTTAGCCAATTGAAAGCGTATGGGCCATAACGGCTTATAATTTTGCTGCCTCTTACAGCGAAATCCATTGCCTTCATAAAACTCTTTAGGGATTCCTCCGTTCAAGCGAGTTCACTCCCAAAACTGTTTTCATTTAGTTAAAATGGGCTATCACACACTAATAATTATAGCTACTATTATTCCAAAACATGAAATCCTTCTTTGAAAAACTCGCCCTTATGCACATAATGTAACTTGAGGACATAAAAGGGAAGGGGGTCCATGTATATCACATTCAAGCACTTCATAATCAATTCAGCGCAATAAGCCACACCTGCCCTCGCAATCCACATGATTGCGGTTAATTTACAACCCAGGCTCCCTCCTCACAAGCACCGCACCACAAGGAACCTCGAACCACTCATAGTTCTACCTCAAACTATCCAACTACCATCTCGGTTTTAATTTCACAATCTAGCATCCTAATTATTATGATATACTGAAAAGCGATACATAAACTTACGCAACTTACCAATACTTAACTTACCAAATAAGCAAGTAACAAATAGTAGTGCGCTGCAACCAACGGTTATAACCCTACACTTATATATATATAATAGGCATTCATACGACCGTAAAAGAATTTCGTTCTCGAAATTGCTTACCTGTTAGAAATAGCGTAGGGTATTTTTTACACATTTCGCTTTCTAATTCCCAAGTTGCTTCTGCCACCTTGTGATGCTTCCATAACACCTTAACATACGAAATGCTCCTGTTTCTGAGCTTCTTTTCCGTTTTCTCCAAAATCCGAATGGATTCTTCTACATAGGTGAGATTCTCTTTGACTTGCAGGGGCTCATATCGGATGACATGATCCGAATCTGGAACATATTTTCGAAGACTAGATACATGAAATATATCGTGAATGCCTTGCAGTGAGGGTGGTAAGGACAGTCAGTATGCAACCGATCCTATTTTCTGTAAAATCTCAAACGGTCCAATGAACCTCGGGCTCAGTTTTCCTTTTCACCCAAATCTTGTGCTTCCCTTGAGTGGGGACACCCTCAGAAATACATGGTCTCCAACCTCAAACTCCAGTGGCCTTCTCCTAATATCCGCATAGCTCTTTTGCCTACTCTATGCAGCTTGCAGCCTCTTGCGGATTGTCTTGATTATTTCAATCGTTTAATTGATTAATTCAACCTTGGAAGGTTCCCTTTCACCTACTTCGTTCCAGCAAGTAGGAGTTCTGCAACGTCTACCATATAAAGCCTCGAAGGGAGCCATGCCTATGATGGCGTGGTAACTGTTATTGGGCGCAAACTCGACCAGAGGCAAGTTAGGATCCCGAGTTCCAGCGTAATCGAGTGCACAGGCTCTCAACATGTCCTCTAGCGTTTGGATGGTTCTTTCTGATTGTCCATCCATCTGAGGATGGAAGGCGGTACTCAAACATAGTTCTGTGTCTATTGCTCTTTGAAAACTATGCCAGAAGTGAGATACGAATTTGGTATCACGATCTGACACAATACTGAGTGGCACACCATGCAATCTAACTATCTCCTTAATGTATAAAATAGCCAACTACTCAGAGGTGATGGTGGCCTTAATGGCTAAGAAGTGTGCGGCCTTGGTTAGCCTTTCAATTATAACCCAAACACTATCGTGTTGTTTGATGGTTTTTGGCATTCCAATCATGAAATCCATGGTGATGTGTTCCCATTTCCACACCGGGATTATAGTAGTCCTCTAGGTTTCTGATGCTTGGTTTTCACCCTTTGGCACGTGAGACATTGAGCCACGTAGTCCGCGATGTCCCTTTTCATCCCATTCCGCCAATAATGGGTTTTCAAGTCATGGTACATCTTCGTACCTCCGGGGTGAGTAGCAAGTGTGGAATTGTGCGCTTCTTTTAACAACTCCTTTTTAAGAGCTGTTATGTTTGGTACACAGAGTCTACTCCCATGCCAAAGTACTTCATTTTGGATGGTAAATTCCTTATTCTTTCCTTCTTCCACACCTTTCCTTATCTTCATAAGTTCAGGGTCATCCTTCTACTGTTGCTTGATCTGTTCGACCAATGGCGAAGAGATTTAAAGTGCTACTAAGTAGCTTTGATTCCCTGGTAGTACTACTTCTATTTGTAGCACATCGAGCTCTTTTAGGAGTCTATTTTCTTGCGTAAGTAAGTAGGCGACAGATCCAGTAGATTTTCTACTTAGTGCATCAACCACCATGTTTGCCTCACCAGGGTGATACTTGACCTCCATATCATAGTCTTTCAGAAGCTCTAATTATCTCCTTTGCCTCATAGTCAATTCTTTCTAAGTAAAAAGATACTTTAGGCTCTTATAATCAGTATATACTTCACACCTTACTCCGTAGAGGTAATGTCTCCAGATTTTCAGGGCTAATATAACTGCGACCAATTCTAGGTCATGTGTTAGATAATTGTCTTCGTAAGGCTTCAATTGGCGAGAGGCATAAGCGATAACTCTGCCTTTTTAATTAATATACATCCCTGTCCCTTCTTGGACGCATCACTATAGATTACAAACCCTTCATTGCCCTCAGGTATTGCTAGTATTGGGGCAGATACCAATCGTTTCTTTAGTTCCTAAAAGGTATCTTTGCACTTTATGGTCCACTCAAATTTATTAGTCTTCCGAAGTAATTTGGTGATAGGTAAAGCTAGTTTAGAAAATCCTTCTACAAATTCTCGATAGTAGTCAGCCATACCTAAGAAGCTTCGCATTTCGGAGACATTTGTGGGTTTTGGCCAATTTACAATAGCCTCTACCTTTGCCGAGTCCATCGATATGCCATCTTTGGTCACTATATGTCCCAAAAATTGCACCTTTTCTAACCAGAACTCGTACTTTTTAAGCTTGGCATATAGCTTGTGCTCTTCTAGGGTTTTCAACACCATTCGTAAGTGGTTTGCATGTTCTTCCCTGGTCTTGGAGTACACCAAGATATCATTGATGAATGCCACTACGAATTCATCAAGTCCATAAAGAAGGCAAGAGCATTTGTTAATCCAAATGGAAATATCAAGAACTCATAATGCCCATATCGAGTGCGAAAGGCGGTTTTAGGCACATCTTCCTTTTTGATCTTTAGCTGATGGTACCCTGATCTCAAATTAATCTTTGAGAACACCGAAGCACCGGCTAACTGATCAAACAAGTCGTCAATTCGAGGAAGTGGGTATTTATTCTTAACCGTCACCTTGTTTAGCTCTCGATAGTCGATACATAGCCTCAAACTTCCATCTTTCTTTTCCACGAATAGCACTAGTGCTCCCCAGGGTGAAACACTAGGCTGAATTAACCCCTTCTCTAGTAACGCGTGCAACTGGGTTTTCAATTCCGTCAATTCATCAGGTGCCATTCGATAAGGTGTCTTGGATATTGGGGTAGTTTCAGGTACAAGTTCAATGGTAAACTCGATTTTTCGGTCAGGTGGTAGCCCCGATACTTCTTGAAATACCTGTGGAAGCTCCCTTGCTACTAGAATCTTATTCAGGTCTTGGTCTTTCGGTTCTATGGCCTCAATCACACAGAGATAACCCTGACATCCTTTCCTCAACATCTTGAATGCTTGTATAGCAGATATAGTTGGAATGGACACTTGGTGGCCACTTCCCTTAAAGGTTACTCTTTCCCCATCAGGGGCCGAGAAGGTAACTAACTTCCTTTCGTAGTCAATAGTAACTTTATGCCTAGTTAACCAGTCCATCTCTAGAATAACATCCCAGCCTTGTATATCTAGTTGTACTAGATCTACAGGGAGAACTCTCCCTTCCAGTTGAATGGTACAGTTTTTAGAAACAACATCAATGTAGCAAGTGGATCCTAAGGGAGTGGTCACATAAAGTTGCACATCTATCTCACTAGGCTTGTTGGCGAGTTTCTTTACAAAGGTAGGATTTACAAAAGAATATGTGGCACCCGAATCAAATAAAATATGAGCATAAAGATGTTTGATAAGGAGGTTATCTGATACAGTGACAGTGGGGTCAGTTGCCTCTTCACCTTCCAGAGAAAACACTCGGCCACCTACTTGCGGCCTCTTTCCACCTCGGTTACCCCTTGAAGTTGCATTCACATGAGGGCAACCTCTTTGCGAGACTAGATTAGCTCCTGCGCCTGCACCTTATGTGCTGCTTTGTCGATTCCACACTTTCATAGGGCAGTTTGCAATTTTGTGATCTGTAGCACCACACCCATAGCATTCTTGTGTACCATATCTACACTGACCAGAATGCATACGCCCACACTGGTTGCAGGGCTCCATCTCTTGCCTCGGCATGACTTGTTTTCCTTTGCTCCGGTTGTCAAAGTTTCTGGATTTGCTGTTCCCCTGGGCGCTGGATCCTCCTGGGCCAAATTTCCTTTTGGCTAGGCCTATTTGCCGACTCTCAGCCTCGGTCTCTTCTATGACTCGAGCTATTTTAGTTGCTCTTTGATACATCTCCTGGAAACCAGCAAAGACATGCCCAACTATCATCCGTTTAATTGGTCCTCTCAAGCCTTGTTCCAAATGATCCATTTTCATCTCCTTGGTGGCGACCTAGTTTGGTGCGAAGCGACTAAGCCCATTAAACTTCGCAGCGTATTTCGTTATGCTCATTTGCCCCTGTTTCAGGCGTAAAAACTCTTGTTCCTTAGCCCTTTTCATGTCCTCAGGATAATATTGGGCATCCATCATAGTCTTCAGCTGTTCCCAAGTTAAAGCTAGTTCACCAACTCGGGGTTTGACAGTCCCCTACTAGAATTCAGCCTCTTTTTCAAATTGATGGGTCGCTAGGCGCACTTTAAAGCCTTTGGAGCAGTCCATAACCTCGAACAGGTTCTCCATTCTTCTCAACCACTCCTCATATGCAAGGAGGTCGGTTCCACCGCCAAACTTAGGTGGCTTTAGCTTGTTAAACTGGCAAATCATTTCCAAGGCGGTTGGCTCCGCCACCGGGTCCCTTCGAGGAGGCATTGGCTACACAATTGTTTATGCAAAGTTGCTTAATTTTATGTATAAAAGTAGATTTGTCAAAGGCATTTAAAAGCATAATACAATATTAGATAGCATTCATAATTAACTATAAGTGGTTTGAGGTTCTTTGTGGTAAGGTGCTTGTGAGGAGGGAGCCTGGGTTGTGAATTAATCGCAATCGTGTGGGTTGTAAGGTCATGTGTGGCTCATTGTACTGAATTGATTATGGAGTATTTAAATGTAATATATGTGGACCCCCTTCCTTTCTATGTCCTCAAGTTACATTATGTGCATAAAGGTGAGTTTTTCAAAGAAGGATTTCATATTTTGGAATGATAGTAGCCATAATTATTAGTGTATGATGGCATATTTTTAACTAAATGAATACAGTTTTGGGAGTGAACTCGGTTGAACGGGAGAATCCCTAAAGAGTTTTATAAAGGCGTGCGATATATGAAAAATGAATTTCGCTGTGAGAGGCAGCAAAATTATTAGCTATTATAGCCCATACGCTTTCAATTGGCTAAGATAATATGCTTCGGACAATATGTTATGAATGATGTTAGCCTAGGGTATAAGCCCTGGTACTAGGAGGCCCTCGAAGACCCTGACGAGGATAATGGTCTAATATGTTATACGTAGCCGTCCCGGGAGTAAGAGTTTAGTGTGAGCGTTAGGTCTCACTATGGGGTTGAGAATAGATCTCACCCAGTCAGCACCCTGTAATGATCTTATGCCAAAAGTATTTTCGTACTAAGCTAAGAAAAGCAATTGGCCTTTGCCATTTTATATGTTTCTAAAGGAAGGAAGGTTTTTACGAGCCCTAAGAGGTGATATGGAATGAAATATGAAAAGCTTATAAGGGTCGTTGTACGACCAATACAAAATGAAATCTCTTTTAAAAGTACGAGAGCCTCAAGAGGTTAAGAAAAATGTTTTCAAGGAAAGAAAGAAAGTTTTCAGTGAATACTTTATGAAATGATTCTTAAGCATGGTTGGATGTGGATTCTAATATCATGTGGCCTCTTCCTTTTTCTATATCAAACTTGTTTGGTTCAAAGTGCATGAATTGAGTAAGAAAGTTTATAACATGTTAAAAATTCCATGAATGCAGGCATCTCTCCCGAATGAATAAATGTTTGGCATGTGAATAGCCTATGAGGGTGTCATATAGCTTAATATAGTGATTGATAATACATAAATGCTTGATACATAGTTAGTATGAGTAGTATTGTTTGTAAAGGTTTTGTTTTAAGGAGTAGAGGAACACTCACTGAGCATGTGGTGGCTCACTCCATTTTCTTTCCCTTTTTCCCCCCAGGTAATGAATGAATGAAAGAAGCATCTACTTTCTAGGACTACCAGTCGTTCTTACATGTGTACCTGGGAAGTAATGTTTGAGAAAGTGCCTGAATTAATATTTTGGTTAAGGAAGTGCATGAATAGAGCATGTAGTGGCTCTGGTGGTGTAAACCTATATAAATTATTCGAATAAGTGTTTGTAAAGGCATAGGCCTCAACCCCGAGTGTGTGACTCGTGGGAAACTTTTAGTTTTTGTTGAGTTTTGTTGTAAACTCACAGGTACCCCCTTTAGTTCGCAATGCGAACTTTACAAATGTTGCAATTACAGGCGGAACTCTTGCAGTTTCGTTCAAGAAATTCTCTAACTAAACTAGAGTTAGGTAGAATCTCTAAGAAAGTCATTAGTTGCGACAGCCTTAGGGGTCTCTCTCGGGGGATCCTGGCGATGTGACATCCCTGGAAGGTAGAGGGGTGTTACATTAGGCTTCTCGGGTATGTTCAACCTTTTTTGTTTTTCTTTAATTAGTTTGTGTAAGATATATATATATATATATATATATATATATATATATATATATATATATATATATATATATATATATATATATATATATATATATATATATATATATACATACACACGCACATATGGAAGAAAGATAGCGGGGAAATGATTTTTCCATGGTCATGATGGCCTATTGTATCCGCAAAAAGGGTTCATTCTTTATTTCAATTTTCAGCTCCATCACACTCATGGCCGTAGAAATATTGAGGCTATTGGTTCTGAGTGAACCACCACAGGAATGAAGGTAATTATTCATTCTAGTCTTCTTATATGAACAAATCTTATTCGCCTATTTCTTTTCTTGGTTTTCTTCTTCAAATATTTCTTTCCTACCATTATATATGCTTGTTTTTTCAGAAAAATTCGCAAATACCAGCTAATCGAATTTAATTTTTTAGTGTGATTGAAGCAGTGGTTATTATTTGTGGAGTATACCCCATCGTATGGGGCAAAAGCAAAAATAAAAGTGACAGTGGAGAAGTTAACAACAATCGTCCCATACCATTGCTTGCAAGTGAACCTACTCAAGTACAACAACAAGAACATCAACAGACAGAGATCCAGCTTGAATAGCTCGACAATTGTTGAATTAATTGTCAAAACTATGATGCCAAAATTTGATTTTTATCGAACAATTTTTGCTTTCTATGATAATAACTAAACTTTTTATTTCTATGCAGTGCTTGTGCAATGTATGTTAAATATATATGCAATGTATGGGATATGTTGTTCATAACTGGGTTCTCAAAATATGAACTAACAAAAATATTAAACATGTGATCAAATGTTAACTCTAGTCTACCAATACTTGACTGAGGATATAATAAATTTGCTGACATATTCTAGCCCTTGAGCAATGAAAGGACCAATTCTTAGTTGTATATTTCCTTTAATGTTACATATATATATATATATATATATATATATATATATATATATATATATATATATATATATATATATATATATATATAATATATGTGTGTGTGTGTGTGTGTGTATGTATTGATATATATATATATATATATATATATTATATATATATATATATATATATATATATAATTTTGATATATATATATATATATATTATATATATTTTGATATATATATATATAGATATATATATATATATATATATATATATATATATATATATATATATTGATATATATATATATATTATATATATATATATATATATATATATATATATATATATATATATATATATATATATATATATATATATATATATTGATATATATATATATATATATATATATATATATATATATATATATATATATATATATATATATGTATGTATGTATATATGTATATGTATACATTGATATATATATAGAGAGAGAATATATAGAAAGACAATTTACTTGCATGTCTCATTAAACAAATTTGCCATGGAAATGGTAATTGTTGGCATGGAAAAATCAGCGTCCTAGCAAATGAACTAATGTAATTGCACTGTCAATGGATTTACAGGGGAACTGTAAGCAAAATCTTTATGTTCTTAGCCTGGAGTTTGTTTCAGCCACTGCTGCTACTACAATATCGAACATTTTTCCGGCAGACACTTTTAACTTGGCAGTAATTTGTAGGTTCATTGTCATAAAATGGAGCAATTCATTAAATGGTATCCAGTTGACCTGTTTATATATTTCTAGTTCCGATTCGCATTTTTCGAAAAAGATCCGGTTAAACGAACCAAAATCTCTTGAACCAAACTAAATCGATCCATACTGCCCCCACTGATTATAGGCAAAAAAAATTAGAACTACAACATTGGATCGGAAGATTGAAGACTGTGGACACTCTTATCACCATAGCAGTAAATATATTTCCATTACTGTATGAAATTGGCACTCGTAGGAATTTCAGTAGCAAACTGATAAGCATGATAAAATAATTACTGTATGCAATGGGCACAAATAAAATGAACCTTGCATGACAATCATGTGGATTCATTATAGCTACTAGCTTAGTCTATCTTATGGACGTACAGGTCGACCTCAAATTTGTGAGCATGCATCAGAATACCATAATTTTTCGCTTTTCTTGGATCATATAACTAAATTGCAATCCAGACTTGTAAAACACGTAGTTGATGTAAATAATGTATCCTGGCTGAAGATGTTTCGTTTAGTAAGTTTGGCGTCAGTAAAGAATCGAAGGGCGATGTCTCATGAACTCTGGTTTTGACTTTTGACAGATTGTAGCATTGTTTGAGGTGAAATTTCTCATACTATAATATACGCTTCAGTCATTAGCATTCATGGCAATCAACAAAATTAGCCAGAGGTTGTCATGACTTCACTCCATGAAGTTATGGAGAGGATGTTTTAATTAAGAAGTCCTGTATCTACAATTTCTAATTTTCAATCTTATATATAAAGGTTGATTTAACACCAAAAAGTAATGTGAGTTAGCCATGCATTGACACATGAAATACCAACTGTGAACTTCTGTACTAACAGTTTATATAGGGGTCACTGAAAGAAATGGCGAGAAAGATCTATCAAGACAAACTTTAGCTTTTTACAAAGCTAGTGATAAACCAAGGAATTTAAAACCAACCCTTTGTTTTACTCTGAAAATGGAATTTTTCCCCAAACCAGTTGCGTTGACACTCCCTAAGCCAACATAATGGAAGAGTAGAAAGAAAGTATTATCATGTTTTGAATGTTGCTAGAGGTCACCATTTTCAGGCTCATCTACCTGTAAATTTTTGGGGAGAATGTGTTTTAACCACTACGTACTTGATTAATCGAACTCCAATGGACAAACTCCATATGAGGCCTTATATCGTGTTCTGTTAAGGAAGTTGTATACATTTAGGAAAGTTGTATATTATTGCCAGCTTGTGTAAATTATTTTATTATCGTTTTTCCTTAGTTTATGGTAGCTTATTAGCCAATTTAGGGTTTGTGGAGATGTATATATACATGTACTCTATTTTGCCAGGCAATAAGAGAAGAACCCACGGCTACAATATTGGCCATAACTTGCCACTTCCCTCAACTGCTGCAACCGGTTTTCATGCTCCACCAAGCTTTGATCAAATAAAGGCGTTTGGGTATCTTTTCTTTGCTCACTTAAGGTCTAAACCCAAGGACAAATTCGCACCTTATAGCAGGAAGTGTGTGTTTGTTGGGTATCTATATGGCAGGAAGAGTTGAAAAGTTTACGAGTTGAAACCCAATGAAATTCTCATTAGTAGGGATGTAGTGTTTCAGGAAACAATTTTTTCCTGCCTCAAATCCAGTAAATCAACAGAAACAAAGGGCTACCATACCAATTATCCTATGGTTTTTTGTAAACGTGACAACGGGGGATGGATTTCGTTTGTTTGAGGAACTGGATCAGCAGCAGCCCATCGATTCTATTGGGCTAGACAGTCTCTAGCAATGTGAGAGACAACACGGGTACCTCAAGTCCAGGCCGAGGATCCGAGAATCATGCCTTGCCTGGACTCCATTTCAAGCTCAGCGTGGGCCAACATTTCCTTCCCAGCGACTTTTGTTGACCTGTGTTGATTTTTCAAGCTCAGCTAGTTTTAGAGTTCTGACTACATACTGCTCCACGGGCTGGCTGTGGGCCTGGCCAGGACCCGTGGCAGCATGTGTGACATGTGTCCTTTGGCCAGCTAAGATTTTGGATTGCCTTTGCTGTATTAGTTTTGACAGTTTTTGAGCTATCAAAGTTGGACTTGGCGTAAGATTTTATAGCTGATTTATTTGTCATGTTTCAAGAGCATCAATTCAACATTAATGGATCACTTTTATGATCTCTTTTTTGGTGAATTATGGCTCGCCTCATGGTTGCTTTCCACCTTATTTGTAAGAGTTACATTTTAGGTTTTTATAATAAATTGAGCGTATTGCATAGGCATATATTGTGGCTATTGTCACACCGTATGTGTCATTTTGTGGGTAATTTTGAGGCGTTTTAGGCATTTAGAAGTGCCTCCTTGTACTACCCTACTCTAACAATTTGTTATGAAGCATTTCGTGCGCTGTCTTTCCCTCTTCTATTCCACCATTTTTAGTTAAATTGAGTGTTTGCTGATCTCATTTTGATCTCGTTAGACTCACGATTGTTGAGATCTTTATTGTATTCCCTCATATTATAGTGAATTTTTTGTCATCTTATCGTCAGTGGTTTCTTCTGATTTGGTTTACCACGTAAAAATATTAAATGTCCACTATTATTTTCTTGATCTTGCTTAATATTCTCGAATATCCACATCATTTCTACGCTTTCGCATATTCCTATATTTAATTAAAAATTATCATAACGACCCCACTTATAAAGAACAAAGAAAGCATTTGCTGATAAGAAAAATCTAACATACCTCATAACTTGATAACCCATTATACCCCCTAATTTTGAGGCAATTTTTTATGTGTTTCTAGGAGCACATACTCTCATTATCTACGTTTATATATTTTTCACCAATGTATTTGTCATATATTAATTTTTAATATATATTTACTGATGTGGCTGTTAAAAATATGTGCTCCCATGAGCATGATATACATATTGTAATTTTGATCTTATCCATTATCGCCATCTTTTGCACGTGTACGATGAGATTTGAGTTGGCAAGAATATCTATCCCATTACAACAACATTGATTTGGCTTGGGTTAGCAACTAATCTTCCACAAAATTAACAGCGTGAGATGTCTTAACAAAATTAGCCAAAACAATAAAAGAAACATACCATGCACCCATCTCATCCAATATTAAAAAGATTGATTGCAAATTAAGAATAATCGTTATATATATTTCCAAAAATGTATAAAGTGCTATGAATAGATACATTGGGCTACATATATATATATATATAAAAATTGAAGATGTAGCTAGATGGTGTTAGGGCAACAACAACAACAAACTCTTAGTGTCTCTAGAGGCATCATGATGAGCTCCAAAAATTGTTTTTGTTGGTGTCGGTGTCGGTGTATACTTGAACAATCTTGAAACCGGTGCGTTAGAAAAGTACTATAATTGGAACTATTAGTTGATCGAGGTTGTGTGTTTCTACTCAGATCGATGTGTTATTGATATAATGAAAGCAAAAAAGAAAAAAACTTCTTTAGTTGCTTTATCCGCATTGTTGCATTTAGTTGTTAATATTTTAATTTCATTTGGTTGTTGATATTTGGTTCCAAAATTTTTGATAATAAAATCCACAAACCATGTGTATATTCATACAGAACTCTATCTAGATTTATCTCGCATTATACAACTTGTAAGGACAAACTTAGTCAAGATTTGATTTGCCAAACAAACTTAGAAAAGTCCTTTGATAATCGAAACCAATAACTTTGAATCTTTGATACTTAGCAGTGCTCCATTGACAGCGGCTTCTCTCTCTGGCTTTGGCCTGAACTGGTGTGGGTTCAAATCCGAAAACTGTCAATTTCTCACCTCAAAAATTTCATGAATTTTACACACAACCCAAACTCCATCTTCACAGCACTGTCCACAACAATCCTGAAAACCATTTCACAATCAACCCAAACAATCCACCTACTTCCCATGAGTTCTTGATTCACCAAACTCCAATCTAATTACCGAATCAAATATCACGAATAATTCAAAAACATTTGCAAATTACTAGTGATTTAGAGAATCAAGAACCATCCACCTTGCTCTAAGCTTAAAGACCCGATAAATGGGTTGATTGGGTGGACTCGAAGCTGGGTTTCGGTCCCTATTTCTCGTGCTGCTGCTGCTACTGTTTGCATGCTTGTGCCTCCTCGACCCTCCCCCGATCTGGCAACCACCAACGATAGCGGTGGTGTTTTGTGTGGCATTGTGGTGGAGTCCCGTTAGGGTTTCGTCCAATGCTCCTGGCCTCGCCCTCTCTGTGCGCACCTCATAGCCACCGGCCGAGCAAGTTTGGTACTCTGTCGTCACCGGTGACAATCGGCGGCCGCCGTTGACCAACGGTCCCTGCTCGCTCTCACTCTCTCTCTCTCTGCTCGGTTGTGCATGGTTGCCGTGCGAAACGCTCACACCGGGCGACGCTGGCCGACCAACATCTGCCAGCGAGGCGGCGACACACCGCCACCTCCTCTCTCTCTCTTCGTGGGTCGCGGGGTCCTTTTGGGGGGGGGGGGGGGGGCGGGGAAGAGCCGCCCCTTACTGCTTCTGTTCGTGAAAACGCAGGGGCTTTAGCCCCTTTTTTACTCTTGTTTTTTGGTGGTTGTTCTGTTCCTGCTTATTAAACCCAAAAGTGGGTTCGGTCCTAATTAATCAATCCTCCATTGATCTCGACCCCAAAATCATAATTCAACTTGCAATTTTTTTTGAATAATTACGCCTCGACTTAACTTTTAACGAATCTCTTAATCTCACGTAATTGCGTAATAAATTTGAAAAATTTATAAAATTACTTCATGTAAATCATTATGCTCAATTAGTGCGTAAAAATTAGTCTAACATAACCAATTCAACAAAACATATATATATATATATATATACACACACACACACACACATATATATATAACTGTATATGTGTGTGCGTATATATATACACAGATATATATTGTGTGTGTATGTTATTATATATATATATATATATATATATAATATATATATATATATATATATATATATATATATATATATATATATAGACATACATACATATATCTATATATCTGTATCTATATATATATATTTATTTTTGCACAAAAGAATGGGAAATTTCATTACCAACCACGAGATTTGTAAGCGCAAAACTAAGGGATGAGATATTCTCCGCCCCAAAAGTCACTGTAGTAGTCTATCTATGTAATGTGTGTATTTCTTTGAGTAAAGATTCATATAAAGTATCCTCTGTTTGATTTGCTCTTTCATCTGTAGTATTGCAAGATCTCCTAGTATCTGTTTGTTGCTGAAGATGACTTGGTTCCTTATACTCCATATGTGATAAATTGCTGCCGCTGTAATTGCATAAATTATAGTCTTTTCAATCTTGGAGGTCTTTAATGCAAGAAGGGAAAGGATATGATCATTGTAAGTTTGCACTTGAGGGATGGTATCCGACCATTGATAGAGAGCATGCCAGATGGACCTAACATGAGTGCATTCAAAAAATAAATGATCTTTAATCTCCTTATCCTGCTTGCGGAGGCTACATGTGGAGTCCCTTTGGGGTTCAAATCTGGCTAACCTGTGAGGTATGGGTAGCTTGTGGTGGAAAAATACCCATAAAATGAATGCATGTCTTCGGACAGTGGGTCTTGCCCAAATTATTTTAGACCAGGTGACTGTTGCTCTGTCCCCCATTAACCAAGTGTAACCTTTGGTTACTTTGTAGGGTTCCCCTCCTTCCCATGTAGGGGGATGGGGATAGAGAAGCTTGAAAACCTCCTTAGTTCTGCATATTTTCTTCTAATACCAACTACTGTCAGGGGATGGAGAGTAATCCCACCAGGCTTAGTTTTTCATATATCTTCCATGTATCCATTTCACCCACAGAATGTCCTTCTTGTGTGCCACTGCCCATACAAGTTTGCTAATCAAGGCCTTGTTCCATGCATTATAGTCTTACAACCCCCAGTCCACCTTGGGTTTTGGGGAGGCATACTTGGTGCCATGCTACATGGGGGATTCTTCTAGAGTCTGCAGAGCCCCCCCATGGGTAGTTTCTGCAAATTCTGCTAATGCTATCAATCACCTGAGATGGGAGTATGAAGATAGAGGCCCAATAGGTGAACATACCAAATAGCACATTATTGATTAAAACTGCTCTTCCTGCAAAGGAGAGGTTTCTGGAGGCCCATATCTTCGCCCTAGCTGTGATTTTCTGAAGTAAGCTTTTGCATTCCAATTTGGTGAGTTCGCTAGCAGTTATTGGTGCTCCTAGATACTTTAGTGGAAAACATCCCTCCTTAAGCCCTGTAATGTGCAGGCATTCTATTTGGAGGGTATGTGATATGCCTCCAAATACAATCTGGGATTTTTGTAAGTTGGTCTTGAGGCCTGCAGACTCATGGAAATGATGTAATGCATTCATAAAATACTGTAGGGAATTTTGGTCAGCTTTGCAGAATAGGATGAGATCATCTACAAATAGAAGGTGTGTGACCTTTAACTGTTGACATTGGGGGTGAAAATTAAAGTCCCTTTCTTGTGCCATCAAATGTAGCAACCTTGAGAGGTACTCCATGCAAATGACAAACAGAAGGGGTGAAAGAGGATCCCCTTGTTTGAGCCCCCTGCCTCCTTTAAAAACCCCTTGTTCTTGGCCATTGATATGGATTCTGAAATTAATAGAGGTGACACAGGTCATGACCCATTTGGTGAATACAGTTGGGAACTATAAGGCATTTAGCATTTCCTTTACAAAGTCCTAATGAATGGAATCAAAGGCTTTTTGCAAATCCATTTTCAGAATAGACCTTGGGAAAATGTTCTTCCTTTGGTATCCCCTTATAATGCCATGGCAAATCAAGACAATGTATAGGAGTTCCCTACCTCTTACAAAGGCACTTTGGCTCTGATGTATGATTTGTGATAGGATTGCTTTAATCCTATGGCAAAGCAGCTTTGAGATGCATTTGTAGATTATATTACAATAAGAGATGCGCCTGAAATCAGTTGCTGATTGTGGATTGTCTATCTTGGGGAGAATAACAAGTTTGGTCTCACTTACAAATCTTAGTAAAAATCCTGTCAAGAAAAAGGAGTGTATTGCTGGACATACCATGGGCCCTAGCATGTTCCAAGTGGTCTTGAAAAAACCACTACTAAAACCATCTAGGCCAGAAGATTTGGTATTGGGAATTGAGAAGATAGCTTCTCTAATATCCTCGTCAGTGAATGGCATGTACATTAGAATTTGCTAATCTGCAGACAGAACTTGGCCCTGGTCAATTACCTCTTGTTTGAGTGAAGACCTACATGTTGGATGCTCACCTTGTAGTCTCTTATAGAAATGCATCATGATGGCCCCAACCTCCTTAAACCCCTCTACTTGTTTGCCATGGTCATCCTTGATTGCGTAAATGTAAATAGAGAGTTTTCTTTGCTTGACTTTAGCAAAGAAAAATCTAGTGCTGAGATCACCTTGGGTGATCCATTCCATTTTTGATTGCTGCTGCATTAGGGACAAGCTAGATGACAAAATAGCAATGCACCTGTCTCTAGCCTCTTTCTCTTTTTGAAGTAAATGTTCATTCCTTGGGTCAGTTTGCAGAGCCTGTTGAACTGTCTCCATGGTGATTCTAGCTTTACCTTGTTGGGACCTGAGATCAGCGAAATGATCCCTATTGAACAACCTTAATTTAGCCCTCATTTGAGCTAACAGACTCCCTATTTGCTGTAGTGATGGGGAGGTTCCTACTATGGGAGCCACTGAGTTAATGGTGGGCCAGAAGTTCTCATGTCTACTCCAATTGTCACAGTATTGGAAACTGGGCTTTGGCTTTGTAGAGGTAGGAAAGTGAGGGAATTGAGGGGTATCATCGGGTAGAGCATTTGCAAGATACTTATTGTATGTATAGTTAAATGTCTCCCACCAATAGGCATTGCAAAAAGCTGTATCAATCCTACTTCTGATAGTCTTATAGGTCTAGGAGTAGTATGAACTAGACCAACTGATCTCTTGTACTTTATATGTTTTAGTAAAACAAGACAATTCTTCCAGTTCATGATCTGCTATTTCAGTCCCCCCTTGTCTGTCAGTTTTGTATAGAACAGAAATGCACCATGCAGATGTCATTTGATGAGCAATGGCAAAAAGATCACTCCATAGGGGTTTTCTTTGCATTTCCTTGTTCATTCCATAAACAAAGGTGATGAAAAACACCTTATTAGTACTGAGCTGTGTTGCTTGATAATGAATCATCGGTTCTGTCTAGCTAAGTATAAGGATTCTATAAGTATTTGGCCTCCAAGCAATCCATATTCTTCCTTTGGGATTGAGAGAAAAATTTGTGTGCCATTGCCAACCTGGGAAAATTGCAGCAGCCACTTTATTGGTGTTGTGCTCCTTTACTTTTGTTTCAAGAAGCCCTATTAAACCCATCTTATGATTGAATAAGAAGATTTTTACATCCTCTTGTTCATTAGGCCAGTTTAGGCCTTTGACATTCCAACATACAATGCTATCCATTGGAAGTCCTAGTGGCTGGATCTTCCTCATGTGTTTGCACAGGGTCCATAGACAACAGTAGTTGATATTGGTTAGGAGATTGTATGTTTCTTGTTGGGCTGGTAGGCTGGGTATGGGTTGCAGATGCTCTTCTTGGAACTGGGGTGAAATCATCATCTTGATTCCTAGGTAGAGAGTCAGGGGGGTGTAGCTATTGCTACATTTCCCTTTTATGAGATTGGTCTCCATTCCTTTTTCCCTTTCTCCTTTTTCCTGCAGTTAACTTCTTCATGTCCATACATAAGGCAGTGACTACACTTTGTGGGGAGCCATTCAAAAATTACTTGCTGTCTTATAAGGACCCCATTTTCATTGAAGAATTCCACAAAATCAGGGAACGGACCCTCCAGATTCACATCTATGAGTAATCTTGCATATTTAAGCATTGATCTATCCCTTGTATATTTGTCACTTTTTATAGGAATGCCCAATATGCTGCCTATTTTATTGAGGCTATTCTGTCCCTAATATTTAACATCCAAATCAGGTAATTGAACCCAAATGGGCAAAGATTTGATGGATTCCGTGTGCAAATCCATTTCGGGTTTCCAACCCTTGACCAAAAATGGTTTTGAGTCAAAATAATACAAACCCTTCTTTTCAACTATCAATTTGTCATTCATACGCATAAACCTAACCATAAAAACCCCTTTTCACACCTGGATAATCTTATCAAGTTCATATGCAGATCATATCCTTTGAATGAAGCCTTGCATAACTGTAAATGGGGGGTTTGCTCCCAAAACAGAATATAAAACAGCTTGCTGCCAGTAATTGATTTCATCTTTAACATCATCAAAATCCACTTTGGCACATTTGACCCCATTAATTAGGCTAGATGGCATGAATTTGAGCTCAAAACCCTCATCTAGGCCTACCATTGATGCATAAGTGCTTCGAGGTGATACCTAGGCATTTTGCAGGACCGGGGTTTCTGGCGCTACTGTTGTATCTGAAGGTGCACCCATTACAGCTTCAGTAAGTGAAATTGTAGTATCCTCAACTTACTGATCCTTTAGTGGAGTTAAATCGATCGTCGTTTACAATGTAGAGATTGCTTTAGGCCCACCTCCCTTACCCCCCTTACCATGGCTGCCCTGAATTGCCCAGGGATTTAGAGAGAGAGAGAGGTTTTTTAATGCTAACTATATATATGTATGTATATGTCTATAGCTATATCTATCTATATATATATATATATATATATATATATATATATTATATATATATTAGCATATATATATATATATCATATATTATATATATATATATATATATATACATATATGATATATAATTATATATATATATATATATATATATATATGGGTGTGGTGTGGTGCTGTGTGGTGCGCATGTGAGTATAGATATACATGTATATATATGTACGTTATATAATATATATATGTAATATATTAATATATATAATATATATATATATATATATATATATACATATATATCGGCGTGTAGAGATACATACATATATATATAATATATATAGATATATAGTATAATATATATATATTATATATAATATATATATATATACATATATATATATATATATATACATATATATATATAATAATCATATATATATGTATATATATATAATATGATCTATATATATATGTGCGTGATATACATGCATTATATATGTATATATATATATATATATATATGTGTATCTATATATATATATATATATATAATATAATAATATATATACATATATTATATATATATATATATATATATATATATATATATATATATATATGTCATATTATATTATAATATATGTATATATTATGTAATATATATATATATATATAATATATATATATATATATATATATATATATATATATATATATAATATATATATATATATATATATATATATAGTAAATCTCATGTATGTAATACAAATCACATACATACACACAACACACACACACACACACACACACACACACACACACACACACACATATATATATATATATATATATTATATATATATATATATATATATATATATATATATAGGTTGAGGTTCAAGTATGAACCTTTCTTTTGATGTGAACTATCACTTTTATATGAACTTTTAATCTCAGCCATTAAACTAAAAATCAAGGGCTCTTATCTCTCAATCTCAAACACAAAGCATCTCTTAATCTCTCAATCTCTTCGTGACACTCTCTGCCCAAACAACCCCTTTGTGACCCCCTCTCTCTTTAACCCAGTTCTTCTCCTTCTCTCTCTCAAAACCCAGGCAGCCCTCTCTGCTCGTTCCCTATCTTATCCCGCCGGCCAGGCCGCCGCCCTTCGCGGACGAACCTCGCTGACAGCACCCTTGGCCAGAACCCGTCGCGACCCTCCCTCTCTCTTCTGTCTCACTCGTCTCTTCTCGTCGGAAAGCGTCACCCCTAGAACCCCTGTGTCTCTCTTCTCAATCACTCATCTCTTGTCGTCGGAAAGGGCCACGACTCGCCGGAATTGGGAAACCCAGAACGAACATCGATGGGCCCTATCCCTCTCTCTTCTCTGCCACCCAGAACGACCATTCATCATTCAAGCCATCGCAGCTGGCTTGGAGCCACCAAACTTCACCAAACAACCCAGCCTAGTAATTATTTCGAAGCATTTGGAAATTAAGGATAGGTTTTTTGTTTGAACTTGGCTCTCTGGTTTGAGGAATTTTGGTGTGAGACATCTGTTTACTGAAATTAAATGTGGATTTGTTTTTTGTGGGTCAATTAAAGTACCCAACCTGGTAACATTTTGATGCATTTGGAAAATTAAATCCAGGCTTTTTTGTTTGAATTTGGGCTCTATGGTTTGGGGCATTTTGGTTTGACTTTGGGTTTAAATCTCCCCCCTTAATGTATTCTATCTTGCTGTTTTTTTTTTTGGAAAAAAAAAACGTGAGTTTCATATTGGGGACTTTAAAATCAGCTACATTGTCGAATAAATCGAACAGCATTGGATAGTTTGAATTTTATGGGTTTTTGTTTATGAATTTGGTATGGTGGTTGAACTTATGGCCTATTTGTGCCCAGAAAATGTGATGTAATACCTCTTAATAATTGATGTGTGCAAATCAATTTCTGTGCTGAGCTTTACTGCTTGAGCATAGTGATTAATATTAGCCCCTTCTAACCTGCAAGCCACTTTTTGCTGTGCGTGGTAGGCCAAATGGGTAAATGTTACCTCTGACCTGCCCTGGATACAGAAGGAAAGGGCTTTTGGGGGGGGGGCCTAGGGCTGCATCTATGTGGCTTCCACTGGTGTTGAATTTGTTGTAGCTTTATGATGCTGATAAGCACAAAATTTTCTTTACAAATCAAAGGCAATTTATTGTTTACAAGGTGCTGCTCCTCTCCCAAAGCCTATTTGCTTAATTGGTGGAGCATTTGTGTTAATGCACAAAGGATGTGGGGGGTGATTTGCCTTGAATTAAAGCTAGGAGTATGATTGGTTCTTTTTGGTAACTCAGGCCTATTAGCTCAATCGGTAGAGCATTTGTGTCAATGCACAAAGGATGGGGGTTCAAATCCTACGTAGGCCTCAAAAACTCAATGGTGGTTACTAGCATTGGCAATCTAAACAAAGAGATACCAAAAACAATATACACACTTCAAGAGTCCTTCAATGAATGCTTACATCTATAATGCTTTGATTGAAACATTTGAAGAGATATTGTTTCCTGAAACAATTCATAATCCTACATGAGTGGAATTTCCTTTACTTGGTCATTACATTGCATCCCCTTCTTAAATTATTTTGCAAACCTCCTCATGAAGCTTGTGTTCCGAAAGTGGAGTTCTAATATGAATGGATCCCTGGGACTATGCATGGGTCTCGATCGGTTGGAGAGGAAAAGAACTCATTGCACCACATGTTTTTCATAAGGACATTGAAAGAAAAGTGACTAAAAGTATGAAATGGTGAAATATTTCTTAATTTTCATCTCCGCTCTTCCTCGTATACTCCCTTTAACTTGTCCAATTGAAGTTGAAGGATCAACATGGTCTTCACAGTAAGCCTTCAGGTCAGAAACAACCCCCCTCTTTCTAACCCCATTGTCTAAAATTTCAGTAGTTCTATTGTACTTTCATCCTCAAAATCAGCAATCAATCAAGAGTCATGGAATTATAATACGATAATATAATGTACTCATGCTGTTTTAGTTTGAGCTAATCTTCAGCTTATAGTTCTTCGTCATAACCATTCTGGGCAAAGCCAGTTATTAGTGAGTTCCAGGAAACAATGGGAAATCTAATTGTTTCTTTGTTAACATTGTCAAATTTTTCGTCATAGCCACCATTGATTTTTTATAGCCTATGTGGGATTTGAACCCGCATCCTTTGTGCATTAACACAAATGCTCTACCGATTGAGCTAATAGGCTTTAGGAGTGTAAACATTTCAAAAACCCACAAAATTCAAACTATCCAATGCTATTCGATTTATTCGACAATACAGCTAATTTTAAACTCCACAATATGAAACTCACGATTTTTTTTCATAAAAAAATAGCAAGATAGAATACATTAAGGGGGAGATTTAAACCCAAAGTCAAACCAAAATGCCCCAAACCATAGAGCCTAAATTCAAACAAAAAATCCTAGATTTAATTTTCCAAATGCATCGAAATGTTACCAGGTTGGGTACTTCAATCGACCCACAAAAAAAAAAAAAATCCACATTTAATTTCAGGTAAACAGATGCCTCACACCCAAATGCCTCAAACCAGAGAGCTCAAATTCAAACAAAAAAACCTATCCTTAATTTCCAAATGCTTCGAAATAATTACCAGGCTGGGTGGTTTGGTGAAGTTTGGTGGCTCCAAGCCGGTTGCGATGGCTTGAACGACGAATGGTCGTTCTGGGTGACAGAGAAGAGAGAGGGATAAGGCCCATCGATGTTCGTTCTGGGTTTCCCAATTCCGGTGAGTCGTGACCCCTTTCCGGCAACAAGAGATGAGTGACTGAGAAGAGAGAGACAGGGGTTCTGGGGGCGATGCTTTCCGGCGAGAAGAGACGAGTGAGACAGAAGAGAGAGGGAGGGTCGCGACGGATCCTAGCAGGGGATGTTGTCGGCGAGGTTCGTCCGCGAAGGCTGCCGTCCTGGCCGGCGGGATGAGATAGGGAACGAGCAGAGAGGGCTGCCTGGGTTTTTAGAGAGAGAAGGAGAAGAATTGGGTTGAAGAGAGAGGGGGTCACAAAGGGGTTGTCTGGGCAGAGAGGGTCACGAAGAGATTGAGAGATTAAGAGATGCTTTGTCTTTGAGATTGAGAGATGAGAGCCCTTGATTTTTAGTTTAATGGCTGAGACTAAAAGTTCATACAAAAGTGATAGTTCACATCTAAAGAGAGGCTCACACTTGAACCTCACCCTATATATATATATATATATATATATATATATATATATATATATATATATATATATATATATATATATATATATATATATATATATATATATATATATATATATATATATATATATATACACATAAATATATATATATATATATATATATATATATATATATATATATATATATATATATATATGTGTGTGTGTGCATATGCATGTATGTATATTAAAATATATATATATATATA
>JAKOGI010003323.1:38275-57852 GCA_029747015.1 Carnegiea gigantea | reverse complement strand
TATATATATATATATATATATATATATATATATATATGTATATATATGTATACACATAAATATACATACATACATCCATACGCGCACACATATGCGCACACATACATATATATGTATACATGTATGCGGGTGTGTGTGTGTATATATATATGTATAAACCATGCCACACACGTATATATATATACATATATATATATATATATATATATAATATATATATATATTTGTATGTATGTACGTATATACATTGTATATATATATATATATATATATATATATATATATATATATATATATATATATATATATATATATATATATATAAATATATGCATATGTATATATATAAACATATGTATACATATACATATATATATATATATATGTATATATTTATGTATATATACATATTTATATATATGTATGTATGTACGTCTGTATATGCTTATATGTGTGTGTGTGTGTATGTACGTAAGTACATATGTATGTATGTGTGTGTGTGTGTGTATATATATATATATGTACATATATATATATATATATATATATATGTATATATATACATATATGTATATATATTTATATATGTGTGCACGTATGTAAGCGTGTATGGATGTATATATATATATGTGTAGATGTATATGTATGTACGTATGCATTTATGGATATGTATATGTATATATATATACATATATATGTATGTATGTATGTATGTATGTGTGTATGTAGGTTTGTATGTATATAAGTAGATGTATATGTATGTACGTATGTGTTTATGTATATATATACATATATATATATATATATAACTGTGTGCGCATCTGCGTGCGCACGTGAGGGTGTGTGTGTCAGTCTATATATATATGCATATATATATCTATAGATGTATGTACATACATACATACATATATATATATATATTTATATATATATATATATATATATATATATATATATATGTATATATATTGTAAGACCCACCTTCTTTATTTTAAGTTAACCTAGTTGTCTTATCTTCTACGTTATAAAAATCGTATTTTATTAACTATACAAGTTAAATTATTACTGATGTGCTTATGCGAACATAATTTTATTAAAAAGAATTATTATTGCTATTATTGATTTTAAAGTTAAGTCGTGCTATTTGTGTCCCTAAACTGTACCGATAGTTCGATTTAGTTGTTTTCCGAGTACGATTGGGTTGTCAATTTTAGAAGTGGTTTGATGTTTAATAAATCGAACCTTTATATATTTGGGAACGAATAATCGATAGAAAGTCGTATTAACGATTCGTGTTTAGAGTTCGGGATACAAACTAAACTAGCAGTGCCAATTATTGATCAGCTTGAGACCCAAAAAAAAAAAAAAGAGTAAAAGGGGCAAAGCCCCTTTCTCCTTCTCGCTGGGGCACGCAAACACGACAGAGAAGTGGGGATCTCTGCTGCTACTCTCGGCCCCGTGACCCCCGACCACCATGCACAAAGACAGAAAAAGAGTTAGGGAGTAGGCCGGCGACAGGCGCGATGGTGGCTGGCCAATCGTGGCACTGGCACTAACAAGCTCAGGACGAGGGTTACGTGTGGGCCTGAGGGTTGGCGTTTTAAAAACCTAATCATAGCACTGTCACCGCGACTACCCCAGTCGGCGGTTGGGCATGATTCCGGCGACGAGGCATAACCAAAAGGGAGCTAGAAATGGGCTTGGGTTGGTTTGCTTTGGGTTTGAGAGTAGCAACAAAGGAGGGGACGGATTTCGGGTTCTTGAACATCCAAATTCATCCCCAAAACCCCAAAATCGGGCCCTCTAGCTTGGAGTCCAGGTGGGTGTTTCTAGCCTGCTATGTATTAGTAGTTTCGAATTTGTTTTAACCCTTAAGTTGCGTTGCATGTGAGTTTAGGATTAGTCAGATCGATTGGGCTTATGCACATTCTGTATTAGCTGAATTTAGTTTAAATTGATGCATGTTAAGTTTAGTTAGTTTATGCCCTGAAGTGACTTCGAAATAACCTAATGATGCCTTCAATCAATATATGTTAGTTTAGTTAACTAACGCTTGAAAATAGCTTCGAATTGAAGTGTGAATGTTTATAATCGATATATGTACACTTAGTTAATTCATGGCTATTTAATAGCTTCGAAACGAAATAGGAATGCTTCGAATCGACACATATACACTTAGTTAATTCATGCTCGATTAATAGCTTTGAAATGAAATGAGAATACTTAGAATCAATACTTGTGTGATTAGTTAGTTTTTACCTGAATAGTGACAAAGAAGTAATAAATGAACACCTCGAATCGATGTCTGCCTATTTAGTTAAATCACGCTCGTAGCCTTGGAAATAGTTTATGAATGTTGAAACGAGCATGTTTAACCCTTGATTGTGATACATGAATGTAATCGAGTTTCATGCCTTGTAAGTTTAATTCAGCTTGCTAAGCTTTTGTATCAAGTTAATGCGATGTGGATATATATTTATGTCTGCTTGCCCGGTAAGTTATGCATTGGTAAGTTTACATATCGCTTTCAGTATGACCTAGGGGTTAGAATGCTAGATTGAAATTGAGACCGAGTTGGTAGTTGGATGGTTTGAGGTAGAACTATGAGCGGTTCAAGGTTTTCTGTGGTCGGTTGTTATGTGAGGAGGGAGCCTGGGTTGTGATTTACCGCAATCGTGTGGATTGCGAAGCCATGTGTGGCTTATTCTGGTAAGTTGGATTGTGTTTGAAATTGTTAAATGATGCTATGTGAATGATTGGAGAACTTAGTAATCTTTAAAAGGGCAACTGAAGGAGTTTTATTACAAAACTTAGTTTGAGTTACATGCTAGCCAGGTACTTTAAGTTTCGAATGAGTTTTGAATTGCAAGTTAGCAAATTCATTATGATTTTAAAGCAGTTTCCAAGTTGAAAATGAAAGAACCATAACCAATGGTAGGGTTATGGGCTATTTTGTTAGATAAGCATATATAGGAATAAGGATATGCACGCATATGTGTAACTAATTATGTTTATGTTTATGTGTACATCGAGGAGCTACTCTAGAAACTTTAAGCTTAAGTCTGAGAGCCTGGGATGGTGGCTTAGTATCCTACTTGGCATAACATAAGCTATGTTAAGATCACTCAGGGATGGTGGTTTGAATCTCGCCTGAAGTCTTAGTATGTGAGTTATGTCTCAGCATAGTATGATGTCTGTCCGAATAGGCGTATGTTGCTACTCGAGTTTGGCTGGCTCGAGATGGCAGTAACAAAATACCTCTAAGAGTTTAGTCTCCTCACTTATACGATCAAATTGTTATGTATGTTTCTTTTAATAAACGATGATCTTGCACCAAGGGTATTTTCCTAATGAATAAGAAAAGCAGTTGGCGTTTTGCCTTTTGAAGTATTTCAGAAAGAAAGTTTTTAAAGGTCATTATAGGACCAATATGAAAGAGATTCTTTTAAAGAATAAGAGTCTCAAAGAGGCTAAGAAAAGAGCTTTACGAGCCTTAAGATTGCTAAACAAAGAGTTTTTATGAGCCCTAAGAGGCTAAGTGAAGCGTTTTCAACGAAAGAAAGAAAATTTTCTATGAATGCCTAATGAAAAAGGTTTCTAAGCACAGTTGGAAACGATTACAAGTAATATATGGCCATACTCTTATAACGCATCGAGCATATAAGATTGAATGTGTATGTTCTGTGAAAGAAAGCTCCTTGCATAATCTCTACCCCCTATGTTTAAGCATCTCATGTAAATGCATTGCGTAGGCAAGGCATAACTCACATTGTATTACATAATCTATGAAAGAAAGTTCTGTGCTCAGCCTCGTTGCTTGCTTATGTGTTTGACTGCTTGTCAGTAAAGGAATTTAGTCATTCAGGGGCCTAAAAATGAGTTTGAACGGCTAAAATGAAGTTTGTGGATAGTAATCCTTCCTTAAGAATTTATGAATGCCTAATATGATAGTAAAGTATGAATACGTGATATGTGACTATTAAGAGTATTATTGCCTATAATGGTTTTGGTTTTAAGGGGGTCGGGGAACATTCATTGAGCGTGTGGTTGCCCATCCCATTACTCTTTCCCCCTTTTCCCCAGGTTTGGATCATGACAAGTCGGAGCCAAGTCAGTTATGCCAAGGTGGATTCTACTCTTGCTTGCAAGGTGCAATGTGTGCCCATTTGAAGGGGTCTTACGTGTTTGATGAAGTCATGTAAAGTATTCCTAGAATTGTAAACATATGTAAACAAGTATTCTAGCTAATGTAGTGTATTCGGTTTAGGAGTCACTCTGTACGGCCATGTGTGCTAACCATCTTATTAGTTAGTTGTCTTTATGGTTGAAATCAGTTACGTTTTGGGATGTAAACCCCAGTACTCTGGTTGTGTGAACTGTTGAGTTGTATCTTTCACTTTTCTTGTATTAATGAACTGTTTTGTTTGATGTACTCCGAGCGAGTTGCTCGTTGAGTTGGGAACTCCGGCGTGTGGCCGTTGAGCTTCTTTAAAATATTTTATGCTTCCGTTGATCTGCAGGGGTTTATCGTAAGGCTTTTAGCTTAGAAACTGTCCGTTTTTAGGGGAAACTCTACCCATTTCACCCCTAAATTTTAATCGAAAGTTAATAAAACGTAGCGCTCCCAGCCCTAGGGGCTGGGGATGTTACATTGATGGTATCAGAGCATGATACTGCGACCATAGGCCGTGACCTGAGTCTTGCATCTCATATAGCTGCCTTGGAACGTGTTCACGATGACGTGATACATGCATGCCTTGTGTGCAAATGTGAGTTTTATGTGGATGTTAGTGCGTTTACCTAGTTAGGTACGACTTAAGTGAGCTGAATGGTTGGATGAAGGAACCATTTGCGAAGATGTAGGCCGAGTGGCTCATATTTTTGTGGATAAGTTAAGTGTTAGCTCAATCAAAAACTGTTTTGCTAAAATGCCTTGTTGATTTTAATTATACGTTTAAAGAACATATGATTTGAATTTGAATGATTGGAAAAGCCTTAACTCTAAGCTCATCTTTGCCCCTAAAGTACGATTTGCTCCTCTGGCTGCATAATGGATTGAGCAAACGTACTCGAAAGTTGGTAGAGAGAAAGCTAGAACCAGTTAAACTAACCTTTGAAAACCTAAGGACCTTGAAAGTTAAAGTCTTCCGATTAGTGAATTAGGGTTGTGCCTTCACATTAGAAACCTTTCTAATTGTTTGGTTGGGTCTTGTTGTTGCAATCAAAGACTTATATTTGCTTTACAATAATGCTTGGATTAACCCTATGAGCTTAAACTTGACCACTCACACTAAGGTCCTTGACACCTTACTTGATTAGCAAGAATGACCCCATTAGGTGTCACCCTTCTACTGGTTTTAGCTCTAATTAGGTTGTAATGTTCTAGGCTGATGTTTGACATATGCACCTTGTGTTTTTTTTTTTATAGCCGTTGTAATTGTAAGAGCGAAAGTATAAGATCCTCTCATCGTGTTTGTACACAAATCACGCCATATTGAATCAAAAATTTAGCTTTCTTCTAGTTTACTCTCCAAACACCTAGTGGCTATGTCTTGAGTTGGTAACTCGAGTGGTGATACACTAGGCCATTTTAGCGGTTTTTGGTGGTGTCCTGGCTATATCAAACCCCAATACACCCAGAAAGAACAAGGTAGAAAGGACCAAGCAGACTTTGGAATTGTTACACTACATGCATCACCTCATTACCTTCTAGGACGACAATCTATGCCTTCCAAACACTTTCTTAAGCGCAGCAAGGATGCCCATAGTAGGAAGTAGAACCTTTGCATTTATAGTAGGAGTTCCTCAGACCTCCACAGTTACCTTTTCGAGAAAATGTCTGACAAAACCTCAATGCATATCCATAGCACCAATAATACCGTTGTTCTTACCCCCTGTTAGTTAATTGTTTGCCAACTCTAAACAGTTTGGACAAACCTCGAGGTATAACCTTGACCTTAGGTTTTAAATGAGGATTGCATTCATGTATACTTGTCTAAATGCCTTTTCGTGAGACCATAAGAGTACCTATAAATAGGATTGTAGTATGTGGCCATCTACGTGTTTGTGAACATATGCCAACAAAATGAGTTTCTGCAATTACTTGATTTGAATTTGAGCGAACATGGGACTGTATTAGTTAGAGCGATTTGATTTATGTAGTTAGTTTCATAATATGACTCTTGAATCATCATTTACAGCCCTTCAATACTATTTTCTCGTGTTGAAATTGGATTAGTTGGACTTGATGTATGGAATACGTGACTAGATGACAATAGAGCTGCATTTACACGAATCACATCCTTATATATATGTATCTCATGTGTAAGAAAGTAGCATGGTAGAGCATTTAGGGTCATGTCACCTTATATATAGACACTCACGTCTATCATGCGTGGTCATTAATGTACTATAGGAATTAGGTCATGACTAGTTATGTGTTTTTATGAACAAGTTGTTGCACTTCTTAGTATTTGTTTGACTTAAGTTGGCTTAGTATATGACTTGGTCATTTAGATAATACAAATTTTGTAATTCATAGCATGATATGACCTTTGACTCATTGTTTGCCTTCCGTGAAATTCTATGATTCCATGTTATTGCTAAGTAACTGCATCCGCCCATATTTAAAGCATGATGAGAAAACTTTAGAAACCTGCATTCATATATTCTCGCCCTTATTTGATTGATCAGAGTAGCGCAGCGGAAGCATGTAGGCCCACAAGCCATAGGCCCAGGACTCAGCTAGGAATATTCATTTGTACGAATCTATGATTTAAGAGACAATCAGCTCTAAGTAGTGACCTTAGGAAAAGTTTCTCCCATCCAAAAAAAAAAAAAAAAAAAACCATCGATTTACATTCTTACCTTGGGGTTTTCTTCCCAAATTATTCCTATCAATATGTATTGTTGGTTCGTGTTATGTGCGAATCTTAACCGTTGGTATGTTATGTGATTTACTCTGCGTGATGCCAATGTGATTCCAAGTACCACTTCAGGTCCGTTCATTGCCGATATGACGTAATTTGATGTCTCTGCTGTCTTAGTGTGACATGGTAACCTTTTAGTAAATGATTTACCTTTAGAATGACCTAATATCTTCATGCTTTTGAATGAACCTGATTAATTTAACTCCTTCATATGACTTTAGCATGCCCTGTCTAAGTTGCCATGAATGAAATGTTTGAAAGTTAGCCGAAATCGATATAAGAACATAGAAATGTCGATCACATATGCTTTCTATTGTAAACTGCCTGCCACATGTACATTAGCCGGTTTCATGTTGCTTCCAACTCCTGGGCTTAAGAATGCTGAGTTGCTGATACTGTGTGATGCTATTATGCTTAAATGATGCTATGTGGTGCTATGTGACGTTTTTATTATTCTAATGTGTTATAGGAATCTCTAAGTTAACCGTTGTGATCCCAAAGGTGACTTGAATTCATGTTTTAGAATGAGACTACTAGTGTATAAACTTAAGATGTCATTGTCCCGATTATCATATCTTTAGATGCCCACTTATAGATGCCTATGAATAGAATTATTGCTTGCCATGCGAACTAAGTCTAGAATATCGAAAATCTATGTCATTTTCAAAACAAACTCAATATGGTTTCCATGCCAACTCATTTGCCCCTCTTCAATGCGATTTGCCCTCAGCGCCTAAATAGAGTGAGTGGACACTAGAAGAGGATTGACGAGGAGGAGACTAGATACCATAACCCATTTTCTTTCGATTTAAAAGAAGTAGTGATTGCAAAATGAAACCTTTTGGAAACCTACCGTGTAGATCATGGCTTGTGTGCGTACATTCTAAGAATGACCGAACTCAGGTTTAGAATTTCGAGGATGAAATTTTTTTAAGGGGGGAAGAGTGTAAGACCCACCTTCTTTTTTTTAAGTTAACCTAGCTGTCTTACCTTGTATGTTATAAAAATCGTATTATTATTAACTATACGACTTAAACTATTATTGATGCGCTTATGTAAACGATAATTTTATTAAAAAGAATTATTACCACTGTTATTGATTTTAAAGTTAATTCGCACTATTTGTGTCTCTAAACTGTATCGATAGTTTAATTTAGTCCTTTCCCGAGTACAATTGGGTTGTCAACCTTAAAAGTAGTTTGATGTTTAATAAATCGAACCTTTATATATTTGCGAATGAATAGTCGATAAAAGATCGTATTAATGATTCGGGTTTAAAGTTCGGGATAAGAGCTAGACTAGCGGTAGCAATTATTGATCAGCTTAAGACCAAAAAAAAAACCAAGAGTAAAAGGGGCAAAACCCCTTTCTCCTTCTCGCCGGGGCACGAAAAACACGACAGAGGAGGGGGAAGCTCTGCTGCTGCTCCCAGCCTCGTGACCCCCAACCACCGTGCATAGAGAGAGAGAGGGGGGGGAGAGAGAGAGACACACAGAGATAGAGACAGAGAGAGAGTCGGCGAGCAGGCACGACGGTGGCCGGCCAGTCGTGGCGTCAGCACTAACAAGCTCAGGATGAGAGTTACGCATGGACCTGAGGGTTGGGGTTTCGAAACCCTACCTTCACCACCACCACCGCGACCACCCCAGTCAGCGGTTAGGCGCGATTTCGGAGATAAGGCAAGATCGAAAGAGAGCTAGAAATGGGCTTGGGCTGGTTTGCTTTGGGTTTGAGAGTAGCAGCAAAGGAGGGGACGGAACTTGGGTTCTTGAACATCTAAATCCAGCCCCAAAACGCCAAAATTGGGTCCTCTAGCTTGGGGTCAAGGTGGGTGTTTCTCACCTCCTAAGTATTAGTAGTTTCAAACTTGTTTTAATCTTTAAGTTGCATTGTATGTGAGTTTAGAATTAGTCAGATCGATTGGGGTTATACATGTTCGATATTAGCTGAATTTAGTTTAAATCGATGCATGTTAAGTTTAGTTAGTTTATGCCTAAAAGTGACTTCGAAATAACCTAACGACGCCTTGAATCGATATATGTTAGTTTAGTTAACTAATGCTTGAAAATAGCTTCGGATTGAAATGTGAATGTTTAGAATCGATATATGTACACTTAGTTAATTCATGGCTATTTAATAGCTTCGAAATGAAACATGAATGCTTGGAATCGACACAAGTACACTTAGTTAATTCATGCCCGATTAATAGCTTTGAAATGAAATGAGAATACTTAGAATCGATGCTTGTGTGATTAGACTTCGAAATAATAAATGAACACCTCGAATCGATGTCTGCCTATTTAGTTGAATCACGCTCGTAGCCTTGGAAATTATTTATGAATGTTGAAATGAGCATGTTTACCTCTTGATTGTAATACATGAATGTAATCGAGTTTCATGCCTTATAAGTTTAATTGAGCTTGCTAAGCATTCGTTTCAAGTTAATGCGATATGGATATATATTTATGTATATATGGTTATAACTATTGGCTGTAGTGCAATGCTAAAACATATCTGCTTGCTCAGTAAGTTATGCTTTGGCAAGTTTACATACCGCTTTTCAGTATGACCTATGGGTTAGAATGCTAGATTGTGAAATTAAGACTGAGATGGTAGTTGGATGGTTAGAGGTCGAACTATGAGTGGTTCGAGATTTCTTATGGTCAGTTGTTATGTGAGAGGGGAGCCTGGGTTGTGATTTGCCGTAATTATGTGGATTGCGAGGCCATATGTGCCTTATTCTGGTAAGTTGGATTATGAAGTGTTATGAATGTGCCATGTGTGAAACCCTTCCCTCTTGAAATTGTTAAATGATACTATGTGAATGATTTGTAAACTTAGTAATCTTTGAAAGGGCAACTGAAGGAGTTTTATTATGAAACTTAGTTTGAGTTATATGCTAACTAAGTACTTTAAGTTCTAATGAGTTTTGAATTACGAGTTAGCGAATTCATTATGATTTTAAAAGGGTTTCCATGTTGAAAATGAAAGAACCATAACCAATGATAGGGTTATGGGCTATTTTACTAGATAAGTATATATATGAATAAGCATAAGTATGCATATGTATAAGTAATCATGTTTATGTTTATGTGTACATCGAGGAGCTACTCTAGAAACTTTAAGTTTAAGTCTGAGAGGAAGGAATGGTGGCTTAGTATCCACCTGGCATAACATAAGCTATGTTAAGATGACTTAGGGATGGTGGTTTGAATCCCGCCTGAAGCCTTAGTATGTAAGTTATGTCTCAGCATAGTATGATGTCTGTCCGGATAGGCATATGTTGCTGGTCGAGTTTGGCCAGCTCGGGATGACAGTAACAAAGTACCTTTAAGAGTTTAGTCTCCTCACTTATGTGATCAAATCGTTATGCATGTTTCTTTTAATAAACGACGATCTTATGCCAAGGGTATTTTCCTAATGAATAAGAAAAGCAGTTGGTGTTTCACCTTTTTAAGTATTTCAGAAAGAAATTTTTTAAGGGTCATTATAGGACCAATTTGAAAGAGATTCTTTTAAAGAATAAGAGCCTCAAAGAGGCTAAGAAAAGAGCTTTACGAGCCTCAAGATTGCTAAGCAAAGAGTTTTTATGAGCCCTAAGAGGCTAAGTAAAGTGTTTTCAACGAAAGAAAGAAAAATTTCTATGAATGTCCAATGAAAAAGGTTTCTAAGCACAGCTGGATGCGATTACAAGTAATATATGACCATACTCTTATAATGCATCGAGCATATGAGATTGAATGTGCATGTTCTATGAAGGAAAGCTCATTACATAATTTCTACTCCCTATGTTTAAGCATGTCGTGTAAATGCATTGCGTAGGCAAGGCATAACTCACATTATATTACATAATCTATGAAAGAAAGTTCTATGCTTAGCCTCGTTGCTTGCTCATGTGTTTGATTGTTTGTCAGTAACAGAATTTAGTCATTCACGGGCTTAAAAATGAGTTTGAACGGCTAAAATGAAGTTTATGGATAGTGATCCTTTCTTAAGAATTTATGAATGCCTAATATGATAGTAAATGAATATGTGATATGTGATTATTAAGAGTATTATTGCCGACAATGGTTTTGGTTTTAAGGGGTTGGGGAACACTCACTGAGCGTGTGATTGCTCATTCCACAACTCTTTTCCCTTTTTCCCCAGGTTTGGATCATGACAAGTAGGAGCCAAGTCACTTATGCCAAGATGGATTCTACTCTTGCTTGCAAGGCGCCATGTGTGCCCATTTGAAGGGGTCTTACGTGTTTAATGAAGTCATGTAAAGCATTCCTAGAATTGTAAACCTATGTAAACAAGTATTCTAGCTAATGTAGCGTATTCGGTTTAGGAGTCGCTCTGTACGGCCATGTGTTCCAACCATCTTATTAGTTAGTTATCTTTATATTTGAAATCAGCTACATTTTGAGATGTAAACCCTAGTATTCTGGTTGTATGAACCGTTGAGTTGTATCTTTTACTTTTCCTGTATTAATAAACTATTTTGTTTGATATACTTTGAGCAAGTTGCTCCTTAAGTTATGAACTCTGACGTATAGCCGTTGAGCTTTTTAAAATGTTTTATGCATCCGTTGATCTGCAGGGGTTTATTGTAAGGTTTTTAGCCTTGAAACTGTTAGTTTTTAGGGAAAACTCTGCCTGTTTTACCCCGGAATTTTAATCAAAAGTTAAGAAAATGTAGCGCTCTTGGCCCTAGGGGCTGGGGGTGTTACATTGACGGTATTAGAGCATGGTCCTACGGTTATAGGCCGTAACTTGAGTCTTACATCTCATATAGTTGCCTTGGATCGCGTTCACGATGACGTGATACATGCCTGCCTAGTGTGCAAATATGAGTTTTATGTGAATGTTAGCGCATTTACCTAGTTTGCTGCAACTTGAGTGAGCTAAATGGTTGGATAAAAGAACCATTTGCTAAGACGTAGGTCGAGTGGCTTATATTTTTGTGGATAAGTTAAGTGTTAGCTCAATCGAAAGTTGTTTTGCTAATATGCCTTAGTGATTTTAATTGTAAGTTTAAAGAACATATGATTTGATTCGAATGATTGGAAAAGGCTTAACTGTAAGCTCATCTTTGCCCCTGAAGTACGATTTACTCCTCGGGCCCCATAATGGAGTGAGCAAACGTAGTCGAAGGTTAGTAGAGAGAAAGCTAGAAGCACTTAAACTATTTCCCTTGAAAACCTAAGGACCTTGAAAGTTAAAGTCTTCCACTTAGTGGGTTAGGGTCGTGCCTTCACATTAGAAACCTTTCTAATTGTTTGGTTAGGTCTTATTATTGTAATCAAAGGCTCGCATTTGCTTTATAATAATTCTTGGATTAACCCTACGAGCTTAAACTCGACCATTCACACTAAGGTGCTTGACACCTTACTTGATTAGCAAGAATGACCCCATTAGGTGTCACCCTTCTACTAGTTTTAGCTCTAATTAGGTTGTAATGTTCTAGGCTGATGTATTTGACAAATGTACCTTCTGTTTTCTTTGATAGCCGTTGTAACTGTAAGAGTGAGAGTCGTATATAGGCTGCTCTCATCGTGTTTGTACGCACATCATGCCATATTGAATCAGAAATTAAGCTCGCTTCTAGTTTACCCTACAAACACCTAGTTGCTGTATCTTTAGTTGCCAACTCGAGTGGTGATACACTAGGTTATTTTAGCGCTTCTTGGCGGTGTCCTGGCTATATCAAACCCCAATACACCAAGAAAGAACAAGGTAAAAAGGACTCAGCAGACTTTAGAATTGTTACACTGCATCACCTCGTTACCTCGTAGGACGACAATCTATGCCTTCCCAACACTTTCTTAAGCACAAGCACCAAGTGTTGAAGCAAGGATGCCCATAGTAAAAAGTAGAACCTTCCCATTTGTAATCGGAGTTCCTCAGACCTCCACAGTTACCTTTTCGAGAAAATGTGTGACAAAACCTCTATGCATATCCATAATACCAATAATACCATTGTTCTTAGCCCCTGTTAGTTAATTGTTGGCCAACTCTAAACAGTTTGGATAAACCTCGAGACATAACGTCGACCTGAGGTTTTAAATGAGGATTGCATTCATGTATACTTGCCTAAATGCCTTTTCATGAGACCATAAAAGTACCTATAGATAGGATTGTTGTATGTGTCCATCGACGTGTTTGTGAACATATGCCAACAAAATGGGTTTCTACAATTGCTTGATTTGAATTTCAGTAAACATGGGACTATATTAGTTACAGTGATCCTTCCATAAGGGTTTTATGAATGCCTAATATGATAGTAAAGTATGAATGCGTGATACATGACTATTAAAGATATTATTGCCTATAACGGTTTTGGTTTTAAGGGGGTCAGAGGGCACTCACTGAGCGCGTGGTTGCTCATCCAGAGGTTTTCTTTGTGACAGGAAGAAATTGAGTCAGCTATGTCAAGCTGGAATCTATTCTCGCTTGCAAGGTGTTATGTGTGCCTACTTACATCTTTAATGAAGTCATGTAAAGTATTCTTAGTTTATAAACGTATGTAAACCAAGTATTCTAGTCCATGTAATGCATATGGTATGAAGGTCGCTTTGTATGGCCGTATGAGCCAACCATCTAATTAGTTAGGCATCTTCTTTGTTAAAGTTAGTTATGTTTTGGGATGTAAACCCCAATACTCCGGTTGTGTGAACCGTTGAGTTGTATCTTTCTTTTATTCTTTATTAATGAACTATTCTATTTGGTGTATTCTGAGCGAGTGGCTCGTTGAGTTATGAACTCCGGCGTGTAGCCGTTGAGCTTCTTTTAAACGTTTCATGCTTCCGTTGATTTACAGGGGTTTATTGTAAGGCTTTTAGCCTGGAAATGGTCAGTTTTTAGGAGAAACTCTGTTTGTTTCACCCCAAAATTTAAATAAGAAGTTAAGAAAACGTAACACTCCTGGCCTTAGGGGCTGGGGGTGTTACATTGATGGTATTAGAGCATGGTCCTGCGACCATAGGCCGCGACCTGAGTCTTGCATCTCATATAGTTGCCTAGGAACGCATTCACGATGATGTGATACATGCTTGCCTTGTGTACAAATGTGAGTTTCATAGGAATGTTAGCACGTTTGCCTAGTTAGGTGCGGCTTGAGTGGGCTGAATGGTTGGGTGAAAGAACCATTTGCTAAGGTGTAGGCCAACTGGCTCGCATTTTCGTGGATGAGTTAAGTGCTAGCTCAATCAAAAGTTATTTCGCTTATATGCCTTGGAGATTTTAATCGAAAGTTTAAAGAACATTTGATTTGAAATTGAATGATTAGGAAGCCTTAACTGTAAGCTCATCTTTGCCCCTAAAGTACTATTTGCTCCTCGTGCCCCATAATGGAGTGAGCAGATGCACTCAATGGTTGGTAGGGAATGAGCTAGAAGCAGTTAAGCCATTCTCCTTTCGAAACATAGAGACCTTAAAAGTTGAGATCTTTCCTAAATAGTGAGTTAAGGTTTTTCTTTCGCATAAAAGACCTTTTCTAATTCCTTAGTTAGGCCTTACTATTGCATCTGAAGACTTGCATTTTCTTTACAATGATGTTTGTGCCTTGTTCTATGAGCATAAGCTTCTATGTGTAACTAGATGTATTGAACACTTACTTGTCAAGATGCATTCGCTGCTTGATATGTCTATGACCAGTTATGTGTTTTATGACTAAGTTGTTACACTTCTTGATGTTTGCTTGACTTAAGTTGGTTTATTACATGACTTGGTCATTTAGGTAATACAAGTTTTGTAATTCATAGCATGACATGAGCCCTGACTCATTATTTGCATTCGATGACTTCTATAATTTCATGTTATAGCTAAGTAACTGCATGCGCCCGTGTTTAAAGCATGATGAGACGATCATAGAAACCTGCATTCATATATTCTTGCCCTTATTGATTGATCAGAGTAGCACAGAGGAAGCATATAGGCCTATAAGGCATAGACCCAAGACTTATCCTTTTACTATAGGTTGTAACCTAGGATTTGCATTTACATACAGATATATAGGTACATTCTTGCGTGATAATGAATGAGCTTAAGTGTCTTTGAGTATCAACGTGGCATACATGTAGTGCTAAGCTCATAGGAGCTTATATAGTTACTTTGGGCTTGTTATTAAATAGTCATTGATGTGTTTTGTCAACGAATTATTTAGTAAATACACTTCATGGTGTCTGCTTAGCTTGAGTTTGGTTAGGCATGTGGTTGAATTAGCCAAACAATTTAACTTGTGTGATTTATCAAACAATATGATCTCTGAGCCATTGTTTACACTCCACTAATTTTATTATCTTATGTTATAGCTTGAGTGGCTGTATACACATGTATTTAATGCATGATGTAATCACTGCAAGAGGCTGCATTCGCATGTGTTCACCTTTATATATTTCATGTTTTAGAAGGGAAGCATGATAATGTATCCAAGGTCATATTTAAATTCTTTATTCTAAATTCGGTGTGTGAGTTGCATAAAATGACCATTAGCATGATTGATCCAAGTGTCATAGCATGACATGATCGTGCTATCTTATACCATATGTTACATGATAAACTTCATGGGGAAACCTTAAAGTGTATTTTATTTTATTAGCTAACTTACTTATTGCCATTAATATCATGGGGTTTGTTTTGGGTCGCAGTATTGTCATGCTACTGTTCTGCATAATAATAGTTTGCAATCTTCGAGACCTACATTTGCGTGAATATGTGATTGTCCATCTAGTTCATGTGACACGATAATGTGCTAGGGATGCTTGTGGTCGCATTGAAGTCTATACATCACTTGATCATCGAATTGTGAAATATGCATGATCTGGTGTGGGTTGGTTGTGTTGTAGATACATTTGTGATATTCTTATAAGGGTGCAAAAGGGGTGTAGATTCATATCTATGACCATGTCATCTTACTTGCATGTTCTCAGTAAGTAGAGATAATCAGTTCTCTATGAAGATCCTATGGTTGAACTTTCCATTAGCTAAGCTATTGTGGTTATCTTGTCTACTTATTATCCTTTCAGCTACACACTCTAGCCGGACATCTTTTGTTTAGTTTATTGTAGTTCTAACATGAAACATAAGCTTAGGAGCTCTTGAGTAATTCATCTACTAACTCCCATATTGCTTGCTGTATTATGCCCTGTAACTCACATGCTTGAGCAACTGTTTTGAAAATATATTCATGCAAATTAAGTACTTAGAAGCCTTCCTTCCCCCATGAAAACTACTAGTCTCGGTGGATGATCTCTACTCAAAACAACGTGCTTACAACTAACATACTGAATTCCCACTGCCCATTCGCCTGCATTCTTAGTATGCCATTTTTCTTCCAAGTTCTTTCTTGCTTGCTAATTGATAGCACCATGAATTACTCTCAGTAATGTATAGGTTATATCCTTGTAATAGTGATTGATGTCGCTCATAATTACTAGTCTTTCAGACGCTGAGTTATCTTATGTCCTTGCTACTTTGGTGTCCTTGCTACTTTGCTGTAGTATGGAAGCCTTGGTTGACTGACTTGATTTTGAAATAATTCGATTTCTTCATGTTTCAAAATGAACTTGGTTAAATTGAATGCCTTGATATGACCTCGAATTATTATGTTTAAGTTACCATACATGAAAGTCCTTTAAATGTCCGCTCGTATTGATGCGTAAGTGTAGAGTAGTCGTTGCGATTCTAGTATTGCTTAGATAAAAGTTTTAAAGATGATGTGCATTTAAAATAAGTTTGATATGGTTATCCATGCCAACTCATTTGCCCCTCTTCAATGCGATTTGCCCTCGGTGCCTCAATAGAATGAGTAGACGCTTGAAGAGGATTGGCGAGGAGGAAACTGGATACCATAAGCCCTTTTTTTTCGATTTAAAAGAAGTAGTGTCTGCAAAATGAAACCTTTTGGAAACCTACCGCGTAGATCCTATTTGCGTGCGTACATTTTAGGATTGACCGAATTTAGGTTTAGAATTTCGAGGATGAAATTCTTTTAAGGGGGGAAGAGTGTAAAACCCGGTTAACCTGGCTATTTTACCTTTTGCGTTATAAAATCGTATTTTTATTAACTATGTGAGTTAAATTATTACTGATATGCTTGTGTGAACGATAATTTTATTAAAAAGAATTATTATTACTATTACAGATTATAAAGTTAATTCGTGCTATTTGTGCCCTCAAATTATATCAATAGTTTAATTTAGTCATTATTCGATTTATTTAGTCATTTTTCAAATGCGATTAGGTGGTTTACCTTAGAATTAGTTTCAATGTTTAATAACTCGAACCTTCATATATTTGGGAGCGAATAATCGATAAAGGGTCGTGTCAATGATTTGGGTTTAGAATAAGACGTTTGAGATTAAATTAGCAATTTTAGTTGATTTAGTTATTAACCAAAACAACAACAACAAAAAAAAAGAAAAAGCAAATAAGAGGCTGAAGCCCCTTTCTCTTTCACGGGGGAGAGAGATCGAGAGCCAAGGGGGCGTCTCAACCCCAAACCCCGGCCACCACACTACACCAAAGATGGAGGAAGAGGGAGAGAGGGGGGCGATGGTGCGCACCGGCGCCTAGCCGGCCGCCGTCGCACCTTGCCGGACGCCCCATGTCACAGTCGCCGCGACAGAAAAAGAGAGAGAGAGATAACAGACGAAGGGTGAGAAACCACCACGCTGGTGGTCGGTAGTTTGAGGGAGAAAACATATGCCAGGGATCATCCATAAAACCTCCTCTTTAGCTACTCTAGATTCCCTTTGAATTAGGGGTGAATTCTTGGCCCAGCCATCAACCATAAGCTCAAATCAGTGAGCTGATTTCAGTCGAATTGGGGTCTGTTTTGGGTGGGTTTGGAGCGTGGTTGCAGCAAGGGTCGCGTTTTTGGTTTCAAGCAACCAAATCAGCTTTGAAAATCCCTAAATCGAGTCCTCTAGCTTGAAGTCCAGGTGGGTGTTTCTCGCTCTTAAGTATTAGTAGATTCGAAAATATTTTAGCCTAAACGATGATGCATGCCAGCTTAGGTTTAGTTCATTTCATGAAATATGTAATGAGAAACTATGCATGTTAAGTTAGATGGAATACATGGCTGAAAACTTCGTTCAAAATGAGTTATGCATGTTTAGATTCGATTTAAGTGAATTCAGTTAACGCATGCCTGAAGGATTGACTTGAATAGTAACTTCGACAGGATAAATGAATGCCCAGAATCGCACTATGCTTAAATGAAGTAAATGGGTTTAAATAGTAACTTCAATAAAATAAACGAATGCCTAGAATCGTAATCTACTTAAATGACCCAATTAAGTTCAAATAGTAACATCGATATGATAAATGAATGCCTAGAATCGTACTGTGCTTAAATGAGTAAATGGGTTCGAATCGTAACTTCGATATAATAAACGAATGCCTTGATTCATATTATGCTCAGTTGGTTTAATTAGGCTTGAATAGTAACTCTGATATGATGAACGGAACCCTTGATTCGATGTTTGCCTAATTGGTTAATGTTTGCCTGATCAGTAATATCGATATAATGAACAAACGCCTTGATTCATATAAGGCTTAGTTGGCTTAAGTAGGCCTGAATGGTAACTTAGATATAATGAACAAAACCCTTGAATCGATGTTGCTTAACTAGTTATTTTTTGCCTGAATAGTAATTTAAAATGACATGGGTATGACATGCTTAATTCCTAAACGTAAGTCATGAATGTAATCGAGTTTCATGGCTTGTTCGTTTAATATGGTTCATTAAGTGCCTACTTCAAGTTGATGCGATATAGATATATATATGTATGTGTTTATATATGATATAATGCACCGCTGGATGGTGCTGCTTCTCTAGGTAAGTGCATAAACCCTATTACACGTCTCTTTATAAGCTTGCATGATAATATGTTATGATTACTAAATTGAAAACCGAGATGGTAGTTGGTTGGTTTGCGGTAGAACTATGAATGGTTCGAGGTTCTTTGTGGTACGGTGCTTGTGAGGAGGGAGCCTGGGTTGTGCATTAACCGTAATCGTGTGAATTGCAAGGTTGTGTGTGGCTCATTGTGTTGTTGAAATGATTATGAAGCGCTTGAATGTAATACGTGCGAATCCCTCCCCTTTTATGTTATTAAGATGCGTTATGCGTTTGAGTATGGTGATTTGACAAAGAACGTTTCTCGTATTTCAAAACAATAGTAGCCATGACTATTAGCAATCAATGGCCTATTTTAGTTATACAAACTTTGTTTTGGGAGTGAACTCGCTTGAACGGGGAGATCCCTAAAGAATTTGATTAAAAAGAAAGTGCGATGTATGAAAAAGGATTTCACTATTAGAGGTAGCAAAATTACTAGCCGTTATGGCCCATACGCTTTCAATTGGCTAAGATAATGTGCTTTGGACAATATGTTATGAATGATGTTAGCCTTGGGGATAAGTCCTGGTACTAGGAGACCTTAGAAGACCTTGACGAAGGGGATGGTCCAATATGTTATATGTAGCCGTCCTGGGAGTAAGAGCTTAAGCGTGAGCGTTAGGTCGCACTATGGGGTTGAGAATAGATCTCACCTAATCAACACCCTGTAATGACTTATGCCAGATATATTTTCCTAATAAATAAAGAAAAGCAGTCGGCATTACGCCATTTCAAGTATTTCAAAAAGAATGTTTTTA
>JAKOGI010003323.1:20000-35675 GCA_029747015.1 Carnegiea gigantea | reverse complement strand
TCTCCTCCCTCTCTCAAGGGTCGAAGACTAATTCCAGAACCAAAGTCGTCTATTTTCATGATACTAAAGGTTGAAGGATTACGAGATCTACAATCTCAAATCCCAATTAAAGCTTGACTATTTTTATGTCAATACCTTAATTGTGTACTAAGTCGCACTAGGTAAAGGTTTCGTCTCTCAACGCTCCCCTAAACCCCAATAAAAATGGACGAATATTCTTTCGAGCATTTCGTCGAGCATGTGGCGTGCAGAGTAGAATTCGCAATTACAAAACAAAGGGGGAGCAAGAATTGGGCTAGTTTACAATTCAATCATACATACTCGGCATTAATCCCAACCTAAGTTGAGGATTTAACCTACAATCATACTAAACGCAATAATCGCAACATTCAACCAAAGTGTCATGATGATTGAATTCTAAAACAAGAAGACAAGAGAGAGAAGAGATAAGAACGAGAACCTAGAATTAATTGAATGAAAATAATCTTCAATCCAAGAACAATTCTCAAGAACAAGAATTAAACTAATGTTAAACCCAAGAATCGCCTAGAGAGAATACTGAGAGAGAACTAAACGTAAACCAAGCGTAAAACTCAATGGAAAACTCCCCTCTCCCCCAAAACAGCCCCGAAGGAGAATTTAAGTCGCGTCGCGGAATGGGGCGGCACGGTCGTGCCTCGGGATACGGTGGCACCGTGCCAAAACACTGCCTGAAACACCCCGGGACGGCACAAATGGCACGGGAGTGCCACTTGGCACGGCCCAATCGTGCCACATGGCACGGTCGTGCCACGTGGCACGGCCAGGCCGTGCCACTTGGCTGCCCGGCCAAGTGTGCCGGTTCCCGGGGGGTCAGCCGTACTTCGTGGGCCCGGTTCCGTGGGACTTCTGTGCGACGCTTTTCTGCAACTTTTCTCGCCTTCTTGGCACTCCTTTCTTCTAAATGTTGTTCATCTTTCCTTTTCTTCAATAAAGTTCTTGAAAATATCGAAAGATGTTATATGCGTTAAAGGTATGCAAAAGAAAGCCGATTTGACCCTTCCTTGACACAATTTAACATGAAAACGGGGGAGGAAATGGGTCAAATAGGGGCTATAAATGGGACAAAATAGAGGTTCATCACACCCCCATGCTTATCTCTTGCTTGTCCTCAAGCAAGACTATGCTATGAAAGATCAGGGAGGATGGTGGACCTCTAAACACACCCTCTTCATGGGAAAGGATGGAGGACTGATGAATCACGCTAATCATGCATAGAAGGTGGTCAAGTCAAGGTGTGGCAGATAATCTCAATGAAAATGTATGCAATGTCATCCATAAATCACCTTGCCCAAATGAAACACACAACACACCCCAATATTGAAACACATAGTAGGGCATAACCTTCCCCAACAAATGGTGAGTAAGTAAGACTGGTAGGACCTCACTTGAGGGTAAAGTGGAACACTCTTCTCAATGTGTTTGAAATATGTAACAAGGGTACGCTCAATACTCCAACCAATCAGGCAACTACCATACGCTTGGTAAAGTTCTCTACTCTCCACCACGAGAATGCAATATGCAATGTGTCAATCATGAGGGCTTGCAATAGGGATGTAATGGAGCTAAGGTCAAAGGTGAGAAGTGGAATAATTTGGGAAAGTGGAGCTATTAGTCAAAGACTAGGGAGCAAGAATACTTCCACAATTCAGCATTATAGATACAACTTCACACCAACTTGCGAATCGAGTGGCAAAGCTCGCAAAAACCTCTAAGGAGAAACCAACAAGCTTATTGCAAAAAGCTTCCATGCTACCCATTTTATTTGCAACTTCTCATTTCAGTTTCTTTCATTTTTCTTTCTTTTTTTTTCTTTTTTTTTCTTTTTTTTTTAAGAGAAGCAAAAAGGATGCACATTGGATAGCGTTGGAAGTACAAAAATTAATTCGCAATTGTTCCCAAAAACGAGCCACTAATATTATGCCTGCAGTGAATAATCAAATGCCCCAAATGGCCCAACTACATTGTGGAAGTGCTGCCCCACTAGACCTTGACAAGGGTGAAGGAAATATGCATAGGTCAAGTTTGTAATTGATATGGTGCAACAACAACAACAGGGGGAAAGGCACAAAGGGCTGCCAAAGGAGTAACATGCAACAACGGGTGGCTTTCTGGCTAATGTGGCTACGTGAACGAAAATTGCCTCAATCATGTCAACACATGCAATTGCTAAGTGCAGTTTCAAGGAGAACAAAACCAAGTTCTAGAGATGCATCATGGAGGAGTCACACATGAAAGGAAGTAGAGACTATATGTAATGAATAGTCATTAGGCTCAAGAATCTCACAGGTAAACCTACCACAGTCAAGTGACTTACTCCAAGGCATGTCCCATTCATCAAGGTCAATCAAGTCAAACTACATGAAGCTTAGGGGTAGTTAGCATGCAACACGGGGCAAAGAAACTACAGATGACAAAACAAACACAATTTGCACAAAGACTCTCACCAAGACAAGTCACGCCTCAACACACAACCCAACATGATCGATCAATCATCACCCCTTTCAATCTCATCACAAAAGGGGTTTTCGCAAACCGTATTTTTGTTTTTTTGTTTTTTTTTGTTTTTTTTGTTTTTTTGTTTTTTTTTTCCCCAAAGCAATAAAACTAGCTACTAAAGCAATAAAGTTATAAAGGATAATGAAGAGAAGGGTAAGAGATGGTCCCTGGGAAGCTTACGAACGCCCGACTCGATCATTTCTCCTTTTGAATGCAAAGGCTAATCCTATATGCTCTAATAAAAATAAAAAGGCAAAAACAACAAAGTGCATGGCATGAAATCCTATCTGAATGATGCAAATGCAAGTGATATCAATCACCTACCCCCACAATGTTACCAGAAAGCGATGAGCTCACACTCCCCCATGCTTGAGATTTTCATTGTCCTCAATGAAAAGGACGCAGAAAAGAAACAAGGGTAGGGAAAGGGTGGAAAGGGTGGGAGACACACACACACACTCGCTTTTTTTTTTTGGCTTTTTTTTTGGCTTTTTTTTTCCGAAAGCAATAAATACCTTAAGTTGCCTCCCAAGAAGCGCTTGTTTTAGGTCCTAAGCTTGACCGTTATCTCAGGAATATGATGCTCGCGTGATGTAGGGAGGTGTGGGGATGGAAGAAGGAAATGACGAGTAAGCCAGCACTTCCCCACGGCTAAAGTCAGGCATCAGTGTTGCCTGAGAAGGTCCGCCAGTAGCAGTAGTAGCCGGTGGAGATAGGGGAGGCAGAGCGGACGACCGCAGATGGGATCCGCCACCCCAGTCATGAAGTTCCACTCTCACGACAGCTGGAGGAGTGGAGACAGTAGGGGCCGCAAGCGCAGACTGCGCACCAGGGGCGGGAGATGAAGTGGGTGGTGGAAAATAGAAATCCATCTGCTCCCCACACATGGTGAAGGATAGGGTGCCCGTTTGCACGTCGATCACCGCCCCTGCGGTCGCGAGGAATGGGCAACCCATGAGGAAGGGGGTGGATAGTCATCGTCCATATCAAGGACGACGAAATCGCAGGGGACCAGGAACTTGCCCACCTAGACTAGGACATCCTCTAAAATGCCCATAGGCCGCCGGATGGAGCAGTCTGCAAGCTGAATAGTAATGCTGGTGGGTGTGGGGTCCCATAATTGCAGCTTCTTGCAGAGAGAGAGCGACATGATGCTCACACCGGTGCCCAGATCACAGAGGGCTCTCTCAATCTGCACATCCCCTATGGAGCATGGGATGGCGAAACTGTCGGGATCCTGCAGCTTGGATGGCGACCGCCTTTGTAAGAGCGCGCTGCAGGATCCGCCAACGAAAGCTACAAAAGCTTCCGTAGATGTGCCCTTCTTGGATAGGAGCTCTCGCAAAAATTGAAATTGTGCAGGGGCACTCTTGAGAGCTCCCAGGAAGGGGCTACTGGCATAGATTCGGCGTAAGATTTCCAAAAAACGCTCGAATCTAAGCTCAAGTTGACATAGCTCGGACCATGCCAATCGCTGAGGGTAAGGCATGCGAGAGTGGTAAGGGCGAGCGGTAGGTGGAGTGTGGGTCTCCTCAACAGGGCTCAGATTCTCATTCTTCTCCCTTCCCTCGGTTTCGGCAGAATCAGGAACCGAGACCACCTCCTGGAGAGTCATTACTGGGCTCTCCTCTAACCCCTCGCCCACAGTAGATATAGCGTTGACTTGACGGCGGGGGTTAACCTCGGTCTGTCCTGGAAGTTGCCCCTGAGGTCGAGACAGGCGGTTCACCTGTTGGGCAATCTGAGCAATCTGTGTGTCCATCGTTTTCTGATGGGCGGCCATGGCGTCGACCCTGGAGGTCAGCTGATGGATGGACTCCTTAAGAGTCTCATTGGTCGTAGTCTGGGTCGCTATGAAGCGCTCCATAAGACTCTCTAGGTGAGATGTAGATTCAGGAGGTGGAGGGGGTGCAGCGTAGGGAGCTCGGTTGTGGAAACCTGGTGGTTACATGGAGTTCTGGGGATGGGGGTTGGGATGTTTATAGAGGGGGTTCGGACGACTGTTCCAACCCTGATTGTAGGAGGTGGGGTGGGGGTTATTTTGAGGAGGTTGGGTGTAGGTATGATAGGCGTTGACGTGCTCAATGCTAGGAGGAGCATTGTAGCACTCAACGGCAGTGTGGTCCTGTACACCGCAGGCCTCACAGAGAGAATAGATCCCCATGGACGGCCCCACAGAAGTAGCTGATGAGGTGATCACTTTCTCCAGGCGCTGTGCGAGGGCGTCCACCCTGCTCGTTAGGAGCGTCACAGCGTCAATCTCATGCCTGCCACTGCCCCTCTTAGGGGTGGCCCTCTCACTCGGCCAATGATAGTTGTTGGAAGCCATCTCTTCCAACAACGCCTTTGCCGCTTCGATAGATTTGCCCATAAGAGCACCCCCTGCTGCAGCATCAACAGAAATCTTCACCGACCGCTCCAACCCATTGTAGAAGGTCTGGATTAGGAGCCAGTCGGGAACTCCATGGTGGGGGCACTGGCGCTGGAGGTCCTTGAACCTCTCCCATGCCTCATATAATGACTCACCATCCTGCTGGGCAAAGGAGGTGATGTCCGTCCTCAGCTTGGCAGTCTTGCCAGGTGGGAAGTACTTGCTGAGGAACGCCTTGGAGAGTACTTCCCAAGTGGTGAACGAGTTGGGTTCCTCGTTCTGAAGCGAGTCACTGGCTCTATCCCGCAGTGAGAATGGAAAGAGCCGCAGCCGGATCGCATCAGTGGACACCCCGTTCAACTTGATGGTGTCACACTTTGCTAGGAATCTGCGAAGGTGCCTGCTGAACTGCTCCCTCTCCACAAACGTGATCAGCGCGGGGCTGAGCTCAAAGTTGTTAGCCTCGATAGCGGGGCTTACGATGGAAGACGTCACGCCCGAGGCTTGTGGCAGGGCGTAGTCTCGCAATACTCGATGATTTTGCTCAGCCATTAGAACTTGTGCTTGTTGCCTTTTCCTCGTACCGCTTTGCCTTCTGGCGGTGGCTTCGATTTCTGGGTCAAAGGGAGCAAGTGGTTGGTCCCTTTGACTACGCCTGCGCATACAATACCAACACTACCAAAGGCGTAAACAGTTTCAAGCGCGATAGAGGGAGGGGGAAACGAGAAGGGATAAAAAGAAAAAGAAAAAGAAAAAGCCTAGTCTAGAGTACGCTAATCGGTTCTAATATTGAAAGGCGCAAGTTCCCCGGCAACGGCGCCAAAAACTTGTTAGCAGTTTTACTTAACCGCAAGTGCACGACGTTGCTGTAGCTAGCAACCGGCAAGTACGGGTTGAATCCACAGGGAACTTGGTTTCAACTACTAGAACTAATTGGACTAACTCAAGCTAGGCAATCAAGTCGTGGTTGGAAGCTAAACTACGAGAGATCGCGATAACTCAGGGTTTTAGTAAACAGCAGAATAAAAGGCACCTAGGTTGGAATTAATAACACGAATACGCAGATGAATTAATTACTAACCCAATCAAGCATTCCCATGAATGTAATACGAATGGATAGATTGTCAATTTAGCCCATCTCCTCCCTCTCTCAAGGGTCGAAGACTAATTCCAGAACCAAAGTCGTCTATTTTCATGAGACTAAAGGTTGAAGGATTACGAGATCTACAATCTCAAATCCCAATTAAAGCTTGACTATTTTCATGTCAATACCTTAATTGTGTACTAAGTCGCACTAGGTAAAGGTTTCGTCTCTCAACGCTCCCCTAAACCCCAATAAAAATGGACGAATACTCTTTCGAGCATTTCGTCGAGCATGTGGCGTGCAGTGTAGAATTCGCAATTACAAAACAAAGGGGGAGCAAGAATTGGGCTAGTTTACAATTCAATCATACATACTCGACATTAATCCCAACCTAAGTTGAGGATTTAGCCTACAATCATACTAAACGCAATAATCGCAACATTCAACCAAAGTGTCATGATGATTGAATTCTAAAACAAGAAGACAAGAGAGAGAAGAGATAAGAACGAGAATCTGGAATTAATTGAATGAAAATAATCTTCAATCCAAGAACAATTCTCAAGAACAAGAATTAAACTAAAGTTAAACCTAAGAATCGCCTAGAGAGAATACTGAGAGAGAACTAAACGTAAACCAAGCGTAAAACTCAATAGAAAACTCTCCTCTCCCCCAAAACAGCCCCGAAGGAGAATTTAAGTCGCGTCGCGGAATGGGGCGGCACGGTCGTGCCTCGGGGCACGGTGGCACCGTGCCAAAACACTGCCCGAAACACCCCGGGACGGCACAAATGGCACGGGAGTGCCACTTGGCACGACCCAACCGTGCCACGTGGCACGGCCAGGCCGTGCCACTTGGCTGCCCGGCCAAGTGTGCCGGTTCCCGGGGGGTCAGCCATACTTCGTGGGCCCGGTTCCGTGGGACTTCTGTGCGATGCTTTTCCGCAACTTTTCTCACCTTCTTGGCACTCCTTTCTGCTAAATGTTGTTCATCTTTCCTTTTCTTCAACAAAGTTCTTGAAAATATTGAAAGATGTTATGTGCGTTAAAGGTATGCAAAAGGAAGCCGATTTGCCCTTCCTTGACACAATTTAACATGAAAACGGGGGAGAAAATGGGTCAAATAGGGGCTAAAAATGGGACAAAACAGAGGTTCATCACAGTTAACCTTGCACAGGGCCCATTGTGGAGCTTGTCACATATATCGCATTGAGGCCTTGGCTCATATGGAGTGCAGTCCTTCTGAGATTGATGATTGGAGTTAGGCTTCCTCCCATTCTTACGTACTCCTCCTTGTGAGCTCTCGACCTCATGCTTCCTTTTCTGTTGCATAGCTAACTCAAATGCCTCAGACTCCTCTATAACACGCTCCACTTTGATGGCTTTTTGGTACATCATTTGGAGATTTGGGAAGGTTAGTGCAGCTATGTTTGTTTTTAACTTAGATTTGAGGCCTCTCTCAAATCGTTCCATTTTCATTTCCTCATTCGCTACTTGAAGAGGAGCAAACCTACTCAATTCATTGAACTTAGACATTCACTCAACAACTGGCATTTTTCCCTGCTTTAAGTTCAAAAATTCCTGTTCCGTAGCCCATTTTACCTCCTTAGGATAGTATTTTTCATGTAATAAACCCTTGAAATGCACCCAAGTTAGTGGTTGTTCGCCTTCTCTTGGCTTGACCGTATCCCACCAAAAGCTAGCATCTTTCTCAAATAAGTGAGCTGCGAACCTCACCTTATAATTGGCAGGACACTCCATGACTTCGAACAATCCTTCAATCTTCCTCTTCCAGCACTCATACTTAATTAGGTCAGGCGCTCCGTCAAACGTAGGTGGCTTAAGCTTCAGAAACTTAATTAGCATCTCTATCCCATCATTTGAAGGCGGAGGTGGAGGAGGATTTTGCCTCTCTTCCAATATATCACATATTATCTTAACTCCTGCACTCGTAATAAGACACCAGGTCACTTATGTGCATTGTACACATGTATTACCCATAAATGAATTTCCATCAGCCCCCTCCTAGTAAGGTTATAACAATTTAGCACTTAACACTGAACACTTAATATACAACATACATCGCATAGCACATAACACGTAGCACTTAACACTTAACACTGTTAAGGTAACTTGCTCAAACCTACCTACAACATAACCTGTTGAGACTCAATATTTAAAACTTAAGCCGCTATAACTTAATTGGGCCTTGAGTTTAACCCTAGGGCTAGGAATACTAGGATTTTCTCAATTTTCTGGGGTAAAACGGGCAGAATTTTCCCTAAAAACTGACCATTTCCCAGGCTTAAAGACTTACATTATAACCCTGCAATACCTAAAGGTAGAAAATAACACCAACAACTCAACAGCTATGCACCAGAGTCCACAACTCCACGGGCCACACGCCCAGAGTGTACAGAGCTTTGTATTTTTCATAAACTTTACAAGGAAAAGTATTAATTACATAACCTTACAATCACAATTGACATTACATAACGATGTCATAAACACAGCAATACAATCCAAACAAGTCCACTCTGGGCGCTGCACGTATCAGTCACATACCTGTGGATCTGGGAAAAGGGGAAAAGTAATGGGAATGAGCAACCACCGCTCAGTGAATAAACCCTCCCTCCCAAAACATACTTCAAATACATATTAACTTACGAAAGCCTTTCGTAATTCATTTTAGTTGAAGAGTTTTCACATAGTACATCATATTCGAACCATAAACCAAGCGAAGGAATAGTCATACCAAAAAGCTTAACTTTAGTATAGACCATAATACATTGACCTACCATAATAAAGTTACGTAAACCCAGAAACATCGCATAAAAGGGGGTTTTACACATAATCTTCACTTACAGAAAAACATACATAGTAACTTATTCACGTAAATGAGGAGACTAGACTCTTAGAGGTACTTTGTTACTGCCATCCCGAGTCGTTCAAACTCGAGCGGCAACATACGCCTATCCGGACAGACATCATACTATGCTGAGACATAATTTTCGTACTTAGACTTCAAGCGGGAATCAAACCACCATCCCTGAATCTATCATAACGTAACATATGGGATACCAGGCGGGAACTAAGCCACCATACCTGGGTCTCAGACTTAAGCTTAAAGTTTTTAGAGTAGCTCCTCCACGTATACATAGACATAAACATAACCATTCGTACACATACATACTTGTACTGATTTATATATATATCTTAAGAACTTATAACATTCATACACATACATACTTAGTAGATAAACATGCTTATACGTGTTCATATATAGGTTTTATGAACTTAAAACAGGAAAACATAATTTTCTTACGATTTTAGCTTTAGGCAAACAATAAGAAAGGCCTCTTAAAAACATGGTGAGTATAGTAACTCATGATTCAAAACTTGGTAGTTACTACCGTACACTTGAAAGCTAAGATTCGTAAATAATCACCTTCAGATGCCCTTTTTACGCTCATTTCAATCTTTCAAACGTAAAAGGATGAACATGATACAAGCCAAGTTTGCTAACTCATAAATCGACTTCGCGAATAGCTTAAAAGCTTTTCATAATCGTAATAAGTTTGCTAACATGTAAACCAACTTCGCTTTAAACTTAAAAGCTTCTTATAAACGTAATACGTTTACTGAATCGTTAAACGGCCTAGTTTCTAACTTGAATACCTCGTATGAACATAATAAGTTGGGTAAATCGTAAAACGACTTCGTTTTCATCTCGAAAGCTTCGTTTAAATGTGTTAGGTTTGCTAAATCGTAAAACGACTTCGTTTTTGACTTAAGAAACTTCTTATAGACGTAAAACGTTTGCTAGTTTGTAAAACGACCCCATTTCTCACTTAAAAGCTTTGTATAAACGTAATACATTTATTAACTCGTAAAACGACTTCCTTTTAAACTTAAAAGCTTCATATAAAGGCAATAAGTTGGTTAATACTTAAAACGACTTCACTTTAAACTTAGAAGCTTCTTATAAACGTAATACGCTTACTAAATCGTAAAACGACTTAATTTCTAACTTGAATGGTTCGTATAAATGTAATAGGGTTGCTAAACCGTAAAACGACTTTGTTCTCAACTTAGAAGCCTCGTATAGACGTAATAAGTTTACTAAATCGTAAAACGATTTCGTTTCCAACTTTAAAACTTCTTATAAATGTAAAACGATTACTACCACATAAAACGACTACACTTTTTAGCTAAAAAGCTTCTTTTACATGTAATACGTTTACTAAATCGTAGATCGAAAGTCGTTTGAGACATAACGTGCTTAGTTAACGTTTAATTCAAACTAAGTTCGAAATCGAAACCCATTTTCAAGGCCTAGAATCTGAATACTACACATGAATTCGCACTAATATTACGGGAAGCTGTAAATTGGGGAAACTCAAAGTTTGTCCACACATACAATCGAATTCATACAACAACAATCCAATCTACTAATTCAGTAAACGGATTCATCTAGTTATTATTCGAAATCCATAAAATAGGTGGGATTAAGGATTTACCCACCTCGAATCCAAGCTATATGCGTGCAAATTGGCTAGATTGAAGCTAAATTCGAACTCTACACACTCAAAAAATCTGCTGCCTTCGCGTGATGTTCGAACACCACCAAACCAGAAACCCTAACTCAATTTTCCTGGGAAAATTGAGTGTAGTCAAGCATAATTGGAAGGGGATAAAGCAAGGATTCAATTTGTAGAGGCAAGAGTGTTTGAATCTCACCGTGCATGCGCCGAATTCACCAGGTGTTCGGCCGGTCCTTCGCCAAATCAGCCCTGCCTATGCCCGAATTTTGGGTCAGCCACGTGTAGGAGGATGGCCGGCTCTTGGGTTGGTTAGGCTGGGGCTCTGTTTCGCCGGTCGTGGTGTATGCAAGGAGGAGAAGCGAAGGAGGAGATGAGGACCAGGAAAGCAGAGTAATGTCGGGAAGAAGAAGAAGAAGGAAGAGGAAAGAGAGAGAGAGCTCGGGGGGGTCGCGTGCCTCGACTGCTTTTGCCCCCTTTCTCTCTCTTTTTTTTGATCTACTAATCCCACACAACTACGGCCCACTTGATCATATTTGGGAATTGCTTTGGTTGGAGCTTCAAGAAATCGAAGGCTTGTCTTGTTACACAACTTTAGACAATTTAGTTTTGGGGTCTGAGGTTAGATAGATCGATAACTTGGGCAATATGGCAGCTGTAGGTTGGCGGATACTAAAATAAAATTTTCTAACCTAACAGGCATAATATTCATTAAGCCAGCATGACGAAACTCCGGGTCTCACATTTCTCCCCTACTTATAAAAAGTTTCGTTCTCGAAACTCATACGCTTTGGTCACATGATGCGAAATAAATCCATATATACTTATATAAAAGGGAGTACTTAAAAGAAAGATTGCTTACCGACTTTCATTCACATCATGGAGCTGTGAGATTGGTGGAGTCATTTTCTTGCTTGGAGATTGTTGCCGCCTTGCCTATTTGCCAACTCAGTCCTTTGATTAGCCTGTATGTTTTCCTGTACTTTCTTTCGACATTGGTTTTGGTAATGCCCAATTTCACCACGCCCAAAGCACGCCCCAGTTAACCTTGCACAGGGCCCATTGTGGAGCTTCCCACATGTATCGCATCGAGGCCTTGGCTCATATGGAGTGCGGTCCTTCTGAGATTGATGATTGGAGTTAGGCTTCCTTCCATTCCCACGTACTCCTTCTTGTAAGCTCTCGACCTCATGCTTCCTTTTCTGTGGCGTAGCTAACTCAGATGCCTCAGACTTCTCTATAACACGCTCCACTTTGATGGCTTTTTGGTACATCATTTGGAGATTTGGCAAGGTTAGTGCAGCCATGTTTGTTTTTAACTTAGATTTGAGGCCTCTCTCAAATCGTTCCATTTTCATTTCCTCATTTGCCACTTGACGAGGAGCAAACCTACTCAATTCATTAAACTTAGACATACACTCAACAACTGGCATTTTTCCCTACTTTAAGTTCAAAAATTCCTGTTCCTTAGCCCATTTTACCTCCTTAGGATAGTATTTTTCATGTAATAAACCCTTGAAATGCACCCAAGTTAGTGGTTGTTCGCCTTCTTTTGGCTTGACCGTATCCCACCAAAAGCTAGCATCTTTCTCAAATAAGTGAGCTGCGAACCTCACCTTATAATTGGCAGGACACTCCATGACTTCAAACAATCCTTCAATCTTCCTCTTCCAGTACTCATACTGAATTGGGTCTGATGCTCCGTCGAACATAGGTGGCTTAAGCTTCAGGAACTTAATTAGCATCTCTATCCCATCATTTGGAGGCGGAGGTGGAGGAGAATTTTGCCTCTCTTCCGACATATCGTATACTATCTTAACTACTGCACTCGTAATAAGACTCTAGGTCACTTATGTGCATTGCACACATGTATTACTTATAAACGAATTTCCATTAGCCCCCTCCTAGTAAGCTTACAACAATTTAGCACTTAATACTTAACACTTAATATACAACATACATCGCATAGCACATAACACGTAGCACATAACATATAAGTCTTAGCACATAAAAACATATCGACGAGTCAAATCTCATTTTCTTTTATCATTTTATAAAACTCTATAGCTCTGATACCATAAAATGTAGCACCCCCAACCTCACGCAGGTCGTGTTACACCCCACAGTCTTTCCATGGGGAAAGACTGTTAAAGCAACTTGCTTAAACCTATCTAAAACATGACCTGTTGAGACTCAATATTTAAAACTTAAGCCACTATAAGATAATTGGGTCTTGAATTTAACCCTAGGTCTAGGAATGCTAGGATTTTCTCAATTTTCTAGGGCAAAACGGGCTGAATTTCCCTAAAACCTGACTGTTTCCCAGGCTTAAAGCCTTACATTATAACCCTGCAATACCTAAAGGTAGAAAATAACACCAACAACTAAAACGGCTAAATGCCGGAGTCCACAACTCTACGGGCCACACACCCGGAGTGTACAGAGCTTTGTATTTTTCATAAACTTTACAAGGAAAATGATTAACTACATAACCTTACAATCACAATCGACATTACATAGCGATATCATAAACACAGCAATACAGTCCAAGCAAGTCCACTCTGAGCGCTCCACGCATCAGTCACACACCTGTGGATCTGGGAAAAGGGGAAAAGTAATGGGAATGAGCAACCACCGCTTAGTGAATAAACCCTCTCTCCTAAAACATACTTAAAATACATATTAACTTACGAAAGCCTTTTGTAATTCATTTTAGTTGAAGAGCTTTCATATAATACATCATATTCGAACCATAAACCAAGCGAAGGAATAGTCATACAAAAAAGCTGACCGTAATACATTGATCTACCATAATAAAGTTACGTATACCCAGAAACATAGCATAAAAGGGGGTTTTACACATAACCTTCACTTACAGAAAAACATACATAGTAACTTGTTCACGTAAATGAGGAGACTAGACTCTTAGAGGTACTTTGCTACTGCCATCCTGAGTCGTCCAAACTCGAGCGGCAACATACGCCTATCCGGACAAACATCATACTATGCTGAGACATAATTTTCATAATTAGACTTTAGGCGAGAATCAAACCACCATTCGTACACATACATACTTGTACTGATTTATATATATATCTTAGGAACTTATAACATTCATACGCATACATACTTAGTAGAGAAACATGCTTATACGTATTCATATATAGGTTTTATAAACTTAAAACAAGAAAACATAATTTTCTTACGACTTTAGCTTTAGGCAAACAACAAGAAAGGCCTCTTAAAAACATGGCGAGTATACTAACTCACGATTCAAAACTTGGTAGTTACTAGCGTGCACTTAAAAACATGCCTTTTTTACGCTCATTTCAATCTTTCAAATGCAAAAGGATGAACATGGTAGAAACCGAGTTTGCTACCTCATAAATCGACTTCGGAAATAGCTTAAAAGCTTTTCATAATCGTAATGAGTTTGCTAACATGTGAACCAACTTCGCTTTAAACTTAAAAGCTTCTTATGAACGTAATACGTTTACTGAATCGTAAAACGATTTAGTTTCTAACTTGAATACCTCGTACGAACATAATAAGTTGGCTAAATCGTAAAACGACTTCGTTTTCATCTCGAAAGCTTCGTTTAAACGTGTTAGGTTTGCTAAATCGTAAAACGACCACGTTTTTAACTTAAGAAACTTCTTATGGATGTAAAACATTTGCTAGTTTGTAAAACAACTCCATTTCTCACTTAAAAGCTTTGTATAAATGTAATACATTTATTAACCCGTAAAACGACTTCCTTTTAAACTTAAAAGCTTCTTATAAAGGCAATAAGTTGGTTAATACTTAAAACAACTTCACTTTAAACTTAGAAGTGTCTCATAAATGTAAAACGCTTACTAAATCGTAAAACGACTTAGTTCCTAACTTGAATGGTTCGTATAAATGTAATAGGGTTGGTAAACTGTAAAACGACTTTGTTCTCAACTTAGACGCTTCGTATAGACGTAATAAGTTTACTAAATCGTAAAACGATTTCGTTTTCAACTTAAAAACTTCTTATAAATGTAAAACGGTTGCTACCTCATAAAACAACTTCACTTTTTAGCTAAAAAGTTTCTTTTAAACGTAATACGTTACTAAATCGTAGATCGAAACTCGTTTGAGACATAACATGCTTAGTCAACGTTTAATTCAAGCTACGTTCGAAATCGAAACCCATTTTCAAGGCCTAAAATCTGAATACTACGTACGAATTCGCACTAATATTAAGGGAAGCTGTAAATTGGGGAAACTCAAAGTTTGTCCACACATACAATCGAATTCATACAACAACAATCCAATCTACTAATTCAGTAAACTGATTCGTATAGTTATTATTCGAAATCCATAAAATAGGAGTGATTAAGGATTTACCCACCTAGAATCCAAGCTATATGCGTGCAAATTGGCTAGATTGAAGCTAAATTTGAACTCCACACACCCAGAAAATCTGCTGCCTTCACGTGAGGTTCGAACACAACCAAACCGGAAACCCTAACTCAATTTTCCTGGGAAAATTGAGTGTGGTCCGGCACAATTGGAAGGGGATAAAGCAAGGATTCAATTTATAGAAGCTCGAATCTCACTGTGGATGCGCCGAATTCGCCGGGTGTTCGGTCGGTCCTTCGCCAAATCAGCCCTGCCTATGCCCGAATTTCGGGTCAGCCACGCATAGGAGGATGGTCGGCTCTTGGGTTGGTTGGGTTGGGGCTCGGTTTCACCGGTCATGGTGCGTGCAAGGAGGAGAAGCAAAGGAGGAGATGAGGAGTAGGGAAGCAGAGCAATGTCGGGAACAAGAAGAAGAAAAAAGAGGAAAGAGAAAGAGAGCTCGGGGGCGTCACGTGCCTCGACTGCTTTTGCCCCCTTTCTCTGTTTTTTTTTTTTTTATCTACTAATCCCACACAACTACGGCCCACTTGATCATTATTATTCGAATTCCTGGGCTCTTAATCCTAAACCGAATCCTAAATATAATCGCGGGTCAGCTTACCCATCCTTGAATATATTAAGGATCGATTTAGAAAATCACAGAACTATTACCAGGGTTTAGTAATCTGATCGTATTTGGGAATTGCTTTGGTTGGAGCTTCAAGAAATCAAAGGCTTGTCTTGTTACACAACTTTAGACAATTTATTTTTGGGGTC
>JAKOGI010003323.1:0-15000 GCA_029747015.1 Carnegiea gigantea | reverse complement strand
GATCAAGGTGGGTGTTTCTTGCTTCCTTAGTATTAGTAGTTTCGAAATCGTTTCAAGCTTTAAGTTGCGATACATGTTAAGTTTAGTTAGTTTATGCCTGAAAATGACTTCGAATCGTTAAATGTTAGTTTAGTTGATTAATACTCAAAAGCGGCTTCAATCGATACATGTTAGTTTAGTTAGTACATGCCTGAAAGTTAGTTCGAAGTGAATTATGCATGTTTAGATGCTATTCGAACCTAATCAGTTAATTCATGCCTGAAACTTTAGTTCTAAATGAATTATGCACGTTTAGAATCGATTCGAATATATTCAGTTAACACATGCCTGAAAATTAACTTCGAAGTGAATTATAAATACTTAGAATTGATGTATGTATATTTAGTTATTCCATAATCGTTTATTAACTTCGAAATGATTTATGAATGTCTAGGATTGATATATGTACGATTAGTTAACTCTTGTTCGTTACATAACTTTGAAGTAAGTTATAAATGCTTAGAATCGAAATGTGTACAATTAGTTAACTCATGTTCGTATAATAACTTCAAAGTAAACCATAAATGTTTAGGATTGATATATATACGATTAATTAACTCTTGTTCGTTTAATAGCTTCGAAGTGAACTACAAATGCCTATAGTCAATTCATGCTTGATTTGCTAAGTAAGGTACTATAGTTATATTTGTGGATGTGATTGTATATATATATATATGTATGCTTGCTGTAACGCATCGCTGACTGGCGTTGCTTGCCCAGGTAAGTACTTAAACCCTACCTCCTTATAAGCTAGCATGATAATATGTTATGATTAATGAACCGCAAAACCGAGATGGTAGATGGATGGTTTGAGGAAGAGCTATTAGTGTTTCGAGATTCTTGTGGTGCAGTGCTTGTGAGGAGGGAGCCTGGGTTGTGAATTAGCCGTAATCGTATGGATAGCGAGGCCATGTGTGGCTCATTGTGTTGAAATGATTATGAAGTGCTTGAATGTATTATGTGTGCATCCCTTCCCTTTTATGTTATTAAGACGCATTATGCGTGTGAAGGCATTGCTTTGAAGAAGGAAGTTTCTCGTGTTTCAAAACAGTAATAGCCATGACTATTAGCAATCAATGGACTATTTTAGCTATACGAACTTCATTTTGAGAGTGAACTCGCTTGAACGGGGGAATCCCTAAAGAATTTGATTAAAAAGAAAGTGCGATGTATGAAAAAGGATTTCGCTGTGAGAGACAGCAAAATTATTAGCCGTTATGGCCGATACGCTTTCAATTGGCTAACATAATATGCTTCGGACAATATGTTATGAATGATTATGTTAGCCTAGGGGATAAGTCCTAATACTAGGAAACCCTAGAAGACCCTAATGTGGGTAATGTAATGGTCCGATATGTTATGTAGCCATCCCGGAAGTAAGAGCTTAACGTGAGCATTAGGTCTCACTATGGGGTTTGAGAATAGATCTCATCCAATCAGCACCCTGTAATGATCTTATACGAGATGTGTTTTCCTAATAAGTAAAGAAAAGCAATTAGCATTTTGCCATTTTAAGTATTTCAGACGAAAGAAAGTTTCAAGGGCCATTAAGAGGCTAATTGAATGAAATGTGAAAAGGTATAAGGGTCATTATGCGGCCAATACAAAAGAAACTTCCTTTAATGAAAACGAGCCTCAAAAAGGCTAAGAAAAGAGTTTTTATAGGCCTCAAGAGGCCAAGCAAAGTGTTTTCAAGGAAAGAAGAAAAGTTTTCTGTGCATGTCCTGTACCTTTCTTATGAATGAAATGAGAATGAGATTTTAAGTAAGACTAAGTGTTTTCACAAGAAGAAAGAAAGATGCTTGTGTATATCATCTGAATGAGATCTAAGTAAAGTGTGCTAATGAAAATAAAGTTGTAACACTCCCACTACCTATTAGGGATGTTACACCGCCAGGATCCCCCGAGGGAGACCCCTAAGGCTTTTCTTCTATTGATTTCCTTTAAGAATCTACCTAACTCTAATTGAGTTGGGGATTTCTGGAACGAAACGGGCAGAGTTCCGTTTGTATTTTGCAACATTTCCAACGTTTTCATTACAACTTTAGGGTACCTGTGACATTTTAACCAAAATTCAAAGTAAACTGGAAGTTGCCAACGAGTCACACACGCGCGGTTGAGGCTTAGGCCTTTACAACACTATTTACAATAAATTTACATAAGTTTACACAACCAGAGCCTCTACATGCCTAATTCATGCACTTCCTTAGCCAAAACATTGCTTCGGGTAGCTTCACACAACGCATCATGGGTACACCTGCAGGAGTAACTAGCATTTCCTAGGAGGCAGACAGGTTCTTCCATTCATTCACCACCTGGGGGAGGAAAAAGGGGAAGTGAGCCACCACATGCTCAGTGAGTGTTCCTCCACTCCTTAAAACAAAACCTTTACAGACAATACTACTCGTATTAATCACATATCAAGCATTTCTGTAATACCAATCATTATATTAAGCTATATATAGTATATACATGGGCTATTCACATGCCAAACCTTCATTCATTCAATCATTCAAGAATTAAGTTCTCATTCATAGGTGTTAGACCCATTAGGCTATTCACATGTTAAACATACATTCATAGAACCTTTAATACTTTGGAAACCTTCTTATCCGACGCATGCAGGTTTAAGCAAATAAACTCAAGGTAGGAAGGAGGGAAGGCTACATTCAAACATGCTTGAAGGTCATCTCATTACTCATTCATTGAAAGCTTTCTTTCTTTCGTTGAAAACGTTTTCTTAACCTTCAAAGGAAGTTTCATTTCGTATTAGTCGTGTAACGATCCTTATAAAGCTTTCGTACATCATTCCATATAGCCTTTTGGGCCCACGAAAAGAACTTTCTTTCCTTTTTAATCGCTTAAAATGACAAAGGTCAATTGCTTTTCTTAACTTAGCACGAAAATACTTCTGGCATAAGATCATTCAGGTGCTGATTGGGTGAGATCTATTCTTAACCCCATAGTGAGACCTATCGCTCACACTTAAGCTCTTACTCCCGGGATGGCTACATCTAACATATCGGACCATTACGTCAACCCTCGTCAGGGCCTCTAGGGTTTCCAGACCTTCCCTTAGGTTAACATCGTTCATTTCATATTGTCCGAAGCACATTATCTTAGCCACTTTAAAGCGTATGGGTCATAACGGCTAATAATTTTGTTGTGTCTTTTGGTAAAATCGTTTAACATGTAACTTACACCATTTCTAAAATGTTTTAGGGATTCCTTCCAAACATTGTTTGAGCAGCTAAAGTAGGCCATTGCTCGCTACTAGACATGAATATTATTCATTTAAAACACGTGAAAAGTCCTTTGCCAAAACATCACCTTTACACACACATGTTACATCTTAAACATACAACGGAAAGGGGATACACATATCACATTTAAACACTTGATAATCATTTCAAGACAATGAGCCACACATGACTTCGCAATCCACACGATTGCGGTCAATTTAGAACCCGAACTCCCTCCTCACAAGCACCGTACCACAAGGACCTCGAACCACTCATAGTTCGTCCCCAAACCATCCAACTACCATCTCGGTTTTATATTTTACTAATCCTATCATATTCTCAAGCTAGCTTAAAAGGAGGTAGGGTTTAGGTACTCACTTGGTAAGCATCACCACTCAGCGGTGGGTTATAGCAAGCATATGAACGCATACGCATCATTATATTCACACATAAACCATAACATCTCATTTAACAATTAGCAGGCCATTATAGGTAGCTAAGCATACAAGCATACGAACACATACGTACCGTCATGTTCACGTATAAGCCATAGCACTTTATCTAGCAAGTCAAACACGATTGGGTTTTAAACATTGATTATTTATTTAGGAGTTAGCGAGCCGTTATGGGGTAGTTAAGCGCATAAGTGACCATAGAGTGGCTAAACATTTATATATGTCGATTTTAAACTCGTACGATGCAATTCGAAGTTCATAAATGGTCATGGAGCAACTAAACATTCATATGCATTGATTTTACATACGTACGATTCAGTTCGAAGTTAGTTTCTAGGCATGATTTGACCTAAAGCTTTAAGTTTGAACTATCTAGTTAAGTTCGAACCTCAGCTAACCTTTTATTGATTCATTTCGATGCTAAACATGTATTGATTCGAATCGAATCTAAGCATACATAATTCATTTTGAATTAATATTTTAGGCATAATTTACATATATTGATTCGAATCGAAGCTAAGCATACATAATTCATTTTGAATTGATATTTCAGGCATAATCTACGTCAATTAATTCGAATTGAAGCTAAACATATATAAACCACTTCGAATTAACATTTCAGGTATAATTTACGTCAATTGATTCGAATGGAAGCTAAACATATGTAAATCACTTCGAATTAACATTTCAAGCATATTCACCTAAATTGATTCGAATCGATGCTAAACGTATATAATTCGTTTTGAATTAACATTTCATGCATAATCCACCTAAATTGGTTTGAATCGAAGCTAAACATATATAAATCGTTTCGAATTAACATTTCATGCATAATTCACCTAATTCGATTCGAATCGAAGCTAAACCTATATAAATCACTTCGAAATTAAATCTCATGCATGAACTAACAAAATTGATCCACTTCGAAGCTATGCATGTGTGTTTCATCTCAGCATCCAATCTCAGGCAGCACATTCTAACAAAGTTGGCTACGCTAGTCTAACATGCAACATCGATTCCGCTAAAACGTTTGCGAAATTAGTATTAACTTAGGAGGAGAGAAACACTTACTTGAAATCGCTTAATAAACCACTTAATTGGCAGCAATTCACGCCCCAAATCCCCTTGAACTCGACCCTGGTTCGGCTACACCCAGAACCCGAAACCCTAGCTTCGACTTAGTGGCAATTTAAGCTGATTTTGGCTAGAATTCAACTCCCAACTTACAGAGGACGTAGTGAGGGTCATGGGTTGTCAGATTCCAGCATGTGAGTGGCGTTTTTCGGGGGTTAGACGTGTGGTTTTTTGGGCTGGGAGAAGTGGATGGCAGCGTGTGGTGGTTGTGGCAGTGGAGGACGCGTGCTGGGGGGACCGGTGGTCCCTTTCTCTCGCCAGTGACAAGTGGCAGTCGGCGGCCGGCGGTGGACGCCAAATGGCGTCGGTGGCCCTGAGAGAGAGAGGAAGAGTAGCGAGTGGGTTAGAGAGAGAGGGTTAGAGAGAGAGTGAGGGCGTCGGGTGTGCCTTCGGGTCTCAGAGACCCGACTTCCCCCCCTTTTGTTCTATTTTTCCCTTTTTTTTGGTTTGGCTCAACTAACATCATTCAACTAAATTCTGGTCCCGTACTCGTTAATGGTTAGGCTAAACTCGAGTTGAAACGACCTACAACTAACATTTTAGTTTAAACTTTGTGAATCAACAAAGTAAAACGAAAAACGATTTTAAAAACTCGATTTAGCGTTGATTCGATAATTTTATAAATAAGTAACGTCAATAATAACATTAATCAAATAATCGTTCTTTTTAATGAAATTAATCATTAAAAACTCACAATCGACTTAATATCTTTGTCGAACCATAATTCGAAAGCAACTGGTAAATTCTGCAACTGAAACAGTTAGTCAGCAATAGAATGAAAGCGTGGCCCTTACGCTCTCCCTCCCTTAAAAGAATTTCGTCCTCAAAATTTGCTCACCTGATGAAAATAATACGGGATATTTTTCACGCATTTCGCTTTCTAACTCCCAAGTTGCTTATGCCACCTTGTGATGTTTCTATAACACCTTAACATAGGGGATGCTCCTGTTTCTGAGCTTCTTTTCCGTCTTCTCCAAGATTTGAATTGGTTCTTCTACATAGGTGAGATTCTCCTTAACTTGCAGGGGTTCATATCAGATGACATGATCCGGATCCGGAACATATTTTCGGAGACTGTATACATGAAATACATCATGGATGCCTTGCAATGAGGGTCGATCCTACTTTCTGCAGAACTTCAAACGGTCCAATGAACCTCGGGCTTAGTTTTCCTTTTTGCCCAAATCTTATACTTCCCTTGAGTGGGGACACTTTTAGAAATAAATGGTCTCCAATCTCAAACTCCAGTGGCCTTCTCCTATTATTCACGTAGCTCTTTTGCCTACTTTGTGCAGCTTGCAACCTCTTGCAGATTGTCTTGATTATTCCGATCGTTTGATCGATTAAGTCAACCTTGGAAGGTTCCCTTTCCCCTACTTCATTCCAACAAACCGGAGTTCTGCAAGGTCTACCATATAACACCTCGAAAGGAGCCATGCCTATACTGGCGTGGTGACTATTATAATACGTAAACTCAATCAGAGGCAAGTTATGATCCCAAGCTCCTGCGTAATCGAGTGCGCAGGCTCTCAATATGTCCTCCAAGGTTTGAATGGTTCTTTCAGATTGACCGTCCGTCTGAGAATGGAAGGCTATACTTAAACGTAGTTCTGTGCCCATTGCTCTTTAAAAACCATGCCAGAAGCGAGATACAAACTTGGTATCACGATCTGACACAATACTGAGTGGCACACCATGCAATCTAACTATCTCCTTAATGTATAGGTTAGCCAGTTGCTCAGAGGTGAAAGTGGTCTTAATGGGTAAGAAGTGTGCGGCCTTGGTTAATCTGTCAACTATAACCCACACACCGTCATGCTGTCTGATAGTTTTTGGCATTCCAATCATGAAATCCATGGTGATGTGTTCCCATTTCCACTCGGGAATTGGCAAGGGTTGTAGTAAACCTCCAGGTTTCTGATGCTCGGTTTTCACCTATTGGTACGTAAGGCACTGAGCCACGTACTCTGCGATATCCCATTTCATGCCATTCCACCAGTAATGGGTTTTCAAGTCATGGTACATCTTCGTACTTCTAGGGTGTACAACAAGTGTGGAATTGTGCGCCTCCTTTAACAACTTCTTCTTGAGAGTTGTTATGTTTGGTACACACAGTCTATTCCCATGCCAGAGTACCTCATTTTGGATGGAAAATACCTTACTCTTTCCTTCTTCTACGCCTTTCTTTATCTTTATAAGTTTAGGGTCATCCTTCTGCTGTTGCTTGATCGTTTCAATCAATAGCGAAGAGACTTGAAGCACTGCCAAGTAGCCTTGATTTCCTGGCAGCACTACCTCTATTTGTAGCGCGTTGAGCTCCCTTAGGAGTCTCTTTTCTTGTGTAAGTAGACAGGATATAGACCCCATGGATTTTCTACTCAGTGCATCAGCCACCACGTTTACCTTTCCAGGGTGATATTTGATCTCCATATCATAATCCTTCAGGAGTTCTAGCCATCTTCCTTGCCCCATGTTTAACTCTTTCTGAGTAAAGATGTATTTCAAGCTCTTATGGCGAGTGTATACTTCACACCTTACTCCATAGAGGTAATGTCTCCAGATTTTCAAGGCAAATGCAACCGCGGCCAATTCTAGGTCATGTGTTAGATAATTCTCTTCGTAGGGCTTCAATTGGTGAGAGGTATAAGCGATAACTCTGCCTTTTTGCATTAATACACATCCCAGTCCCTTCTTAGACGCATCGCTGTAGATTACAAACCCTTCATTACCCTCAGGGATAGCTAGTATTGGGGCAGACACCATTTGTTTCTTTAGTTCTTGAAAGGCATCTTTGCACTCTGTAGTCCATTCAAATTTGTTGGTCTTCCGAAGCAATCTGGTAATAGGTAAGGCTAGCTTAGAAAATCCTTCTACAAATCTTCGATAGTAGCCAGCCGTACCTAAGAAGCTTCGCACTTCAGAGACATTCATGGGTCTCGGCCAATTTACAATGGCCTCTATCTTTGTAGGGTCCACCGATATGCCATCCTTGGTCACTATATGACCCAGAAATTGCACCTCTTCTAGCCAAAACTCGCACTTTTTAAGCTTGGCATATAGCATGTGTTCTTCTAGGGTTTTCAACACCATTCGTAGGTGGTTTGCACATTCTTTTCTAGTCTTGGAGTATACCAAGATATCATCGATGAATATCACTACGAATTTGCCGAGAAAGGACTTAAAGACCCTGTTCCTTAAGTCCATAAAGAATGCGGGGGCATTCGTTAACCCAAATGGCAACACCAGGAACTCATAATGCCCGTATCGAGTGCGAAAGGCGGTTTTAAGCATATCTTCGTTCTTGATCTTCAATTGATGGTATCCCGATCTTAAATCGATCTTTGAGAATACTGAAGCACCGGCCAACTGATCAAACAAGTCGTCGATTCTGGGAAGTGGGTATTTATTCTTAACCGTCACTTTATTTAGCTCTCGATAGTCGATACATAACCTCAAACTTCCATCCTTTTTCCTCACAAAGAGTACCGGTACTCCCCAGGGCGAAACGCTAGACTGGATTAGCCCCTTGTCGAGTAACTCCTGTAACTGGGTTTTCAATTCCGTCAATTCGGCAGGTGCCATTCGATAAGGTGCCTTAGATATCGGGGTAGTTCCAGGTACAAGTTTGATGGTAAACTCAATTTCTCGGTCAGGTGGTGGCCCTGGTACTTCTTGGAATACCTATAGGTACTCCCTTGCTACCGGAATCTTGTTCAGGTCTAGATCCCTTGGTTCTGTAGCTTCAATTGCACACAGATGGCCCCGACATCCTTTCCTCAGTGTCTTGAATGCTTGCATGGCAGATACAGTTGGAACGGTTACTTGATGGCCACTTCCCTTAAAGGTCACTTTCTCTCCATTAGGGCCGAGAAGGTAATCAACTTCCCTTCACAATCAATAGTAACTTTATGCTTGGTTAACCAATCCATCCCTAAGATAACATCCCAGCCTTGTATATTCAGTTGCACTAGGTCTGCAGGAAGGACTACCCCTTCTAATGTAACGGCGCAATTTCTAAAAATAATATCAGTGTAGTACGTAGGGCCTGAGAGAGTGGTTACATATAATTGTACATCCATCTCATCAGGTCTGCTGGCGAGCTTCTTTGCAAAGACAGGATTTACAAAGGAATATGTCGCACCCGAATCAAATAAAACATGAGCATAAAGATGATTGATAAGGAGGGTACCTGATACAGTGGCAGTGAGGTCCTCTGCCTCTTCACCTTCCAGAGAGAACACCCGGCCACCTGCCTGCGGCCTTTTTCCACCTCTATTACCTCCCGAAGTTGTATTCATAAGGGGGACGGCCTCTCTGCGGGACTAAATTGGTTCCCGTGGCCGAACCTGGTATATTGCTTTGTCATCTCCACACCTTCTTGGGGCAGCTGGCAATCTTGTGGTCCGTAGCTCCACACCCATAGCATTCTTGGGCGCCATATTGACACTGACCTGGATATATACTTCCACACTGGTTGCAGGGTTCCATTTCTTGCCTTGGAGCAGCTTGTATTCCTTTACCTCGATCCCTTGCGGGGTTGAAACTTCTGAATCTCCTATTCCCCTTAGCACCGGATCCTCCTTGGCCAAATTTTCTTTTGGCTTGGCCTATTTGCCGACTCTTAGCTTCAGTTTCTTCTAAGACCCGGGCTATTTTCACTGCCCGCTGATACATTTCTTGAAAGCTGGTAAAAACATGTCCAGCTATCATTCGCTTGATTAGTCCCTTGAGGCCTTGTTCGAAGTGATCCATTTTGATCTCCTCAGTGGCGACCTGGTTGGGCGCAAAGCAGCTGAGCTCATTAAACTTTGCAGCGTATTCCACTACACTCATCTGTCCTTGTTTTAGGCATAAAAACTCTTACTCCATAGCCCTTTTCACGTCCCGAGGATAATACTGGGCATCCATCATAGTCTTCTGCTGTTCCCAGGTCAAAGCTGGTTCACCAGCTCGGGCTTTAACAGTCCCCCACCAGAACTCAGCTTTTTTTTTAAATTGATCGATCGCTAAACGCACCTTAAAGCCTTCGGGGTAGTCCATTACTTCGAATAGGTTCTCCATTCTTCTCAACCACTTTTCGTATGCGAGGGGGTCGGTTCCCCCACCAAACCTCGGTGGTTTTAACTTGTTAAACTGAGAAATCATCTCTAGGGCAGTTGGCTCCGCCATCTATTCTCTTTGGGGAGGCATTGCTACACAACTGTTTATGCAAAGTTGCTTAGTTTTATATATATGTTAAAAAAAAATAGATTTATCAGAGGCATTTATAGACATAAGACAATATTTAGGTAGCATTCATTAGTAAATACATTCACACTTTACGAAACATGGGGGTAATACCCTTGCTCATTCATTCATTCCGAGGATACATTTAGCTTGGGAGTCATCTAAGAGTTCCCGACACACTGACGCCTTAGGAAGGGAAGAAACTAGGAGGGTACACTGACTATGATTTATTAGATACATTACATATAGTAACAACTTCGGATCATGCAAGTCTCTAAACATCACTCGGGGAATCTCCCTCAGGAGGGTTGTCTACCGCTGGCTCATTCAAACCTTCAGACTTTACTAGGGTTAGTAAGTCCCACAACATGAAAGTTGGGGAGTGTTCTACATCGGGCGCTCCATCCACCAGCTCCCTCATTCTCAGCATCGTGGCCTACCAGCCACGGGGATATTGAGCACCAAATGAATCTATCCAGCGTGCCCACATCATGGCTACTCGCTTGTATCGCCTCGCCTGAGGGTTTTCTGCGAACAGAAGCCTCATTTGGTGATGCTCGATTTGATTTCTCCTGGTTATCGTGCTTGGTAGTTGTTGGGTAGCGGCGGGAGCAATCAAAGCTGCATTGACCAGTTCAATAGCGGCATCGCTCCTCCCCAAAGGGGTATCTCCTAAGGAATCCACCCGTCCTTCCGCTAATATTAGGAAATCCACTAATCCTCTAAAAGTAAACAGAGTGTAAGCTCGCCGGCGTACATGAAATAGATGGAGGATGGAGGTGACCTCGCTCCATCTTCTCGTACGAGGCATTGATCGGATAAACTTGTAAGTCCAGTGATTTTGAGTGACCCGTAAGGGTCTCCACCGGTTGCTCCTAGTCATTGCTTCCCAAAAGATGACCGCATTCCACGCAGCCTGCCAGAATGGAAGGTACTCGAAATCATCTATGCTAAACACCATCCTACATCACCACACTGGATTAGCCATAAAACTAACAAGCACACATTTGTATGGGAGTCCTAAGCCATGTTCTAGTTTATGCACACAAGTACGCAAAACGAGCACATGGTAACCTCAAGTAAACACTTTAAGGCACATACTTTCGCACATTGATATACCTAAGGTCACATCTATATACATATGCAACCTATGGCTCTGATACCACCTAATGTAACAACCCACTACCTATTAGGGATGTTACACTGCCAGGATCCCCTGAGGGAGACCCCTAAGGCTCTTATTCTATTGATTTCTTTTAAGAATCTACCTAACTCTAATTGAGTTGGGGATTTTTGGAACGAAACAGGCGGAGTTCCGTCTGTATTTATAACATTTCCAATGTTTTCATTACAACTTTAGGGTACCTGTGATATTTTAACCAAAATTCAAACTAAACTGGAAGTTGCCAGCGAGTCACAAACTAGCGGTTGAGGCTTAGGCCCTTACAACACTATTTACAATAAATTTACATAAGTTTACACAGCCAGAGCCTCTAATGCCCAATTCATGCACTTCCTTAGCCAAAACATTGCTTCAAGTAGCTTCAAACAACGCATCACAGGTCCACCTGCAGGAGTAACTAGCATTTCCTAGGAGGCAGACAAGTTCTTCCATTCATTCACCACCTGGGGGAGGAAAAAGGGGAAAGGAAATGGAGTGAGCCACCACATGCTCAGTGAGTGTTCCTCCACTCCTTAAAACAAAACCTTTACAGACAACACTACTCGTATTAATCACATATCAAGCATTTCTGTAATACCAATCATTATATTAAGCGATATATAGCATGTACATGGGCTACTCACATGCCAAACCTTCATTCATTCAATCATTTAAGAATTACGTTCCCATTCATAGGTGTTAGACCCGTTAGGCTATTCACATGTTAAACATACATTCATAGAACCTTTAATACTTTGGAAACCTTCTCATCCGATGTATGCAGGCTTAAGCAAATAAACTCAAGGTAGGAAGAAGGGAAGGCTACATTCAAACATACTTAAAGGTCATCTCGTTACTCATTCATTGAAAGCTTTCTTTCCTTCGTTGAAAACGTTTTCTTAACCTTCAAAGGAAGTTTCATTTCATATTAGTCATGTAACGATCCTTATAAACTTTTCATACATCATTCCGTATAGCTTTTTGGGCCCATAAAAAGAACTTCCTTTCCTTTTTATCGCTTAAAATGGCAAAGGCCAATTGCTTTTCTTAACTTAGTACGAAAATACTTCTAGCATAAGATCATTCCGGTGCTGATTGGGTGAGATCTATTCTCAACCCCATAGTGAGACCTATGGCTCACGCCTAAGCTCTTACTCTCGGGACGGCTACATCTAGCATATCGGACCATTACATCAACCCTCGTCAGGGCCTCTAGGGTTTCCGGACCTTCCCCTAGGTTAACATCATTCATTTCATATTGTCCAAAGCACATTATCTTAGCCACTTTGAAGCGTATGGGCCACAACGGCTGATAATTTTGTTGTGTCTTTTGGTAAAATCGTTTAACATGTAACTCACACCATTTCTAAAACGTTTTAGGGATTCCTCCCAAACATTGTTTGAGTAGCTAAAGTAGGCCATTGCTCGCTACTAGACATGGCTATTATTCATTTAAAACATGTGAAAAGTCCTTTGCCAAAACATCACCTTCACACACACATGTTACATCTTAAACATACAAGGGAAAAGGGATACATATATCACATTTAAACACTTCATAATCATTTCAACACAATGAGCCACACATGGCCTCGCAATCCACACGATTGTGGTCAATTCACAACCCGAACTCCCTCCTCACAAGTACTGTACCACAAGGACCTCGAACCATTCATAGTTCTTCCTCAAACCATCCAACTACCATCTCAGTTTTATATTTTACTAATCCTATCATATTCTCAAGCTAGCTTAAAAGGAGGTAGGGTTTAGGTACTCACCTGGTAAGCATCACCACTCAGCGGTGGGTTATTGCAAGCATACGAACGCATACGCATCATTATATTCACATATAAACCATAACATCTCACTTAACAATTAGCAGGCCATTACGGGGTAGCTAAGCATACAAGCGTACGAACATATACGTACCATCATATTCATGTATAAACCATAGCACTTTATATAGCAAGTCAAACACGATTGGGTTTTAAACATTTATTATTTATTTCAGAGTTAGCGAGCCGTTATGGGGTAGTTAAGCGCATAAGTGACCATAGAGTGGCTAAACATTTATATATGTCGATTTTAAACTCGTACGATGCAATTCGAAGTTCACAAATGGTCATGGAGTGACTAAACATTCATATGCATTGATTTTACATACATACGATTCAGTTCGAAGTTAGTTTCTAGGCATGATTCGACTTAAAGCTTTAAGTTTGAACTATCTAGTTAAGTTCGAACCTCAGCTAAACTTTTATTGATTCATTTCGATGCTCAACATGTATTGATTCGAATCGAAGCTAAGCATACACAATTCATTTCAAATTAATATTTCAAGCATAATTTACATATATTGATTCGAATCGAAGCTAAGCATATATAATTCATTTCGAATTGATATTTCAGGCATAATCTTTGTCAATTAATTCGAATTGAAGCTAAACATATATAAACCACTTCGAATTAACATTTCAAGTATAATTTACGTCAATTGATTCGAATGGAAGCTAAACATATGTAAATCACTTCGAATTAACATTTCAAGCATAATTCACCTAAATTGATTCGAATCGACGCTAAACGTATAGAATTTGTTTTGAATTAATATTTCATGAATAATTCACCTAAATTGAATCGAATCGAAGCTAAACATATATAAATCGTTTCGAATTAACGTTTCATGCATAATTCACCTAAATCGATTCGAATCGAAGCTAAACCTATATAAATCACTTCAAAATTAAATCTCATGCATGAACTAACAAAATTGATCCACTTCGAAGCTAAGCATGTATGTTTCATCTCAGAATCCAATCTCAGGCAGCACATTCTAACAAATTTGGCTACGCTAGTCTAACATGCAACATCGATTCCACTAAAACGTTTGCGAAATTAGTATTAACTTAGGAAGAGAGAAATACTTACTTGAAATCGCTTAATAACCCACTTAATCGGCGGCAATTCACGCCCCAAATCCCCTTGAACTCGACCCTGGTTCGGCTACACCCAGAACCCAAAACCGTAGCTTCGACTTAGTGGCAATTTAAGATGATTTTGACCAGAATTTAACTCCCAATTTATAGAGGAGTAGTGAGGGTCGTGGGTTGTCGGATTCCGGCACGTGGGTGGCGGTTTTCGGTGGTTAGACGCGTGGTTTTTGGGCTGGGAGAAGTGTAGGGCAGCGTGTGGTGGTTGTGGCAGTGGAGGACGCGTGCTGGGGGACCGGTGGTCCGTTTCTCTCGCCGGCGACAAGAGGTGGTCGGCGGTGGACGCCAGACGGCGCCGGTGGCACAGAGAGAGAGAGGGAGAGCAGCGAGTGGGTTGGAGAGAGAGTGAGGGTGTCGGGTGTGCCTTTGGGTCTCAGAGACCCAACTTCCCCCTCCTTTTGTTCTATTTTTCCCCTTTTTTTGGGCTCGACTAACATCATTCAACTAAATTCTGGTCCCGTACTCGTTAATGGTTAGGCTAAACTCGAGTTGAAACGACCTACAACTAACATTTCAGTTTAAACTTTGGGAATCAACCAAGTAAAATGAAAAACGATTTTAAAAACTCGGTTTAGCGTTGATTCGATAATTTTATAAATAAGTAACATCAATAATAACATTAATCAAATAATCGTTCTTTTTAATGAAATTAATCGTTAAAAACTCACACAGTCGACTTAATATCTTTGTCGAACCATAATTCGAACGCAACTGATAAATTCAGCAACTGAAACAGTTAGTCAGTAATAGAA